>OY740785.1:93119323-93284323 GCA_963514005.1 Raja brachyura | reverse complement strand
CGGTTATGATGCCAGTTGAAGATGGTTGCCGGAGGTTGCAGGTGGTGGAAGGTAAGATCTTCCTGGTGGAATAAAACTGGATGGGGGAAAAAAGGTCTTACCTTCCACTACCTGCAACCTCCAGCAACCCCCTTCAACAGAAAAGTGTTGTCTCGATAGATATGGAAGTCGGTGGGTTTTTAGTAGATGTTGGTCAATAGTCTGTCTCCTATGATGGAGACGGTGATATCCAGAAACGGTGGAGAAATGTCTGAGATGGTCCAAGTCAATTTGAGTGCTGGAAGGAAATTAGTCATGAAGTTGATGAAGTCAATGAATTCTGCATGGGTGCAACATGGCAACACCGATGCAGTCGTTAATGTAGCGGAGGTAGAGTTCGGGGATAGGGTCAGTGTAAGCCTGGAACCGTGATTGTTCGACGTACCCAACAAAGAGGTGGGCATAATTTGGGCCCATGCGGGTGCCCATAGCTACACCTTGGATTTGGAGAAAGTGGGAGGAGTCGAAGTAGAAGTTGTTGAGGGTAAGGACCAGCTCTACAACTCGGAGGAGAGTATTAGTAGACTAAAATTGGCTGGTTCTGCGGTAGAGGACGAAACGGAGGGCGTTAAGATGTTCCTGGTGAGGGATGGAGGTGCAGAGTGACTGGACATCCATGGTAAAGATGAGGGAGTGGGGGCCTGGAAAAACAGAAGTCGTTGAAGAGACGAAGAGCATGTGAGGAGGGATTGGACTGGGGGGGGGGGGGGAGAGAGATAGGATGGAGTCGGGGTATGTGGAAATTAATTTGGTGGGACGTGAACATGCAGAAACAATGGGTCTGCCAGGACAGTTCTGTTTGTGGATTTTGTGGAGAAGATAAAATCGGGCTATGCAGTGCTGGGGAACGATAAGGTTGGAGGCTTCAGAGGGCAGAGAGCCAGAAGTAATAAAATCAGATATTAAGGTCTGTTGCTCGTCTGTGGGGTCCAAGGATAAGTAGGAGGAGGTGTCTGAGAGTTGTCGCCTGGCCTCAGCCCGGTTGAGGTCAGCGCACCAGACTACCACGGCGCCTCCCTTATCGGCGGGTTTGATTATCAAGTTGGGGTTGCTGCAGAGTGAGCGGAAGGCTGTACGTTCAGGGGGAGAGGTTAGACTAAGTAAGGGGACTATTCGTTCTGGGGGAGGAGAGGTTTGAGTAAATAAGGGGAGTGGATGATCCTATTTACCAACACTTACCTTGGTGATGCATGTGCATATCTAAATTTATTTGGAAAATACTCCATCACGTTTTTGGGCAGTGCATTGTAGACTACTACCATCCTCCAGGTGAAAAGCCCTTCCTCTGTTCTTACCGAGGAGAAAAACATGAAGTTTGGGGAAGTTGGTACAGTTAATGAAAATGTCTTGAGGACAATCTATTGAGAAGGTGCTGGATTTCCTTAGACATATGAAGCCAAATGCATCTCCCAGCCCCGAACAGATATGTTGATGACACTGGGAAGAAGAAGAAATTGTGGGAGCCGAAGCTGAGATATATGGATCATCGTTAGACACTGGTGAGTGCTGGATGTCTGGCGGGTGGGTAATGTCATGCCTCTGTTTAAGAATGGCTGTATGGAAAAGCCGGGGATCTATTGACCTGTGACCCTTACATCTGTGGTAGGTAGGTTACTGGAGAGAATTCTGAGGGATGAGATGTATGCATTTGGATAGACGGTTGATTAGGGATAGTCAGCATAGTTTTGTGAATGGGAGATCGTGTCTTACACGGTTGATGGGAGCAAGGACGTAGATGTTGTCTATGCAGTCTTCAGCATGGCATAGAGGCTCCTCTGGAAGGTTAAATTGTTTGGTATCCAAAGAGAACTAGCTATTTGAATACAGATTTGGCTTTTTGTGGTTTATATTAATTATTTGGATGAGAATGTACAAGGCATGGTTAGTAAGTTTGCAGATGATGCTAAAGTAGGTGTTATCGCAGAGAGTGAAGATGGTTATCAAATATTATAGCCAGATCTTGATCAACAGGACAAAAGGTCTGAGGAATGGTTAATGAAGTTCAGTGCAGATAAGTATGAGGTTTTGTATTTTGGGAAGTCAAACCAGAGCACGACCTCCACAGTGAACGGAGGTAAAACACCCCTCTGGTCTGTTTTAGACAAAGGGATCCAAGATCTACTTAGTTCCCTGAAAGTGGTGCCACAGGAAGATTGTGTTAAACATGGCTTTTGCCCAAAATAATGCAATTGAATTCCTCCGACATGATCTCCAACTGCCTTTCGAAATGTAGATTGATCCAGATTTTTTTTATCCAATTATTTCCCTACCACTAAAGTAAGACTCGCTGTTCTATAATTAATTAGCTTATCCCTACTCCTTTCTTGAATTATGGTACCACATTTGCTCTATTCCTGCCATCTGGCACCTGAATTAAATGTGTCTATCAGGTCTGCAGCAATCTTCTCCATTGCCTCTCAATGCAGCCCAGGCATTATTAAGGCCAGGGAATTGATCCATCTTTATGTCATCTACTACTTTTTTTATTCTTAGTGTTCTAGAATTTTACTGACTCGACCAAAATCTAACAATTTAGTTTTGTCAGTGAATACATGAAAATTAATCTGTTAGGATCTTGGCAATGTCTTCTGACTCCGTGCATTGATTGCCTCTTTGGTTTCTAATGTGTTCTACGCTTTCCCTGGTTACACATTTGCTCTTTTTATGCTTATAAAATGTCTTTGAATTTCCCTCTTATCTGCCACTGATATTTCCCTCTTAATTTCTTTAATTAAGAAGGGAAAAAAGTACATCCTCCCCCCCCCCTCCCCCCTCCCCCCCCATAAAATCTACACTCTTAAAGGGACTTCCATGCTTTTACTGCTCTCTCTTTGCCACATGTTTACCTTGGTTTTTCTTCATCAAGCATTTCATATCCCTTGACATCCGGAGTTTCTAGACTTGTGGCCTTGACTTTCACCCAAATGGGAACACATTGTCTCTGAACTCCCACTTGTCACTTATCTGCTCCCATTTTAAACTTGCCTGGTCCTGCTTAATAATGTTGGAAAATGGTACTGGCACCCTTTCAAAATCTGCGTATTGTTTTTCCTCGACCAAATTTCTGTTTTAATTACCATAGCATTTATGAGGGAGGTATTTGGCACTAGAAACGTGCACAAATTGAATTTGTTTCTACAATGTATCTTTTCGCACATCCAGTGCCCCTATTCTCGTCTCCAAGATTATTATCACAAAGGTTGTTCAAGAGAACAACACCGAAATTGTTTGACAGATATTTAATTTGCCAACAACTTGTGACCTGAATCAAGTTTTAATAGTTATATTGAATATCCATATTCAATATTGTTACTTGCATAATATTCAATATTGTGACATACATAATTGTAGAGTTATGCAGCCAGGAACAGGTTCTATGTTCCAGCATATCCATGCCAACCTTCAAGTATGTATCGACCAGCACTCTGTCCACAGTCTCTGGTGCCTTGGCAACAATAAGTGATTGTATATGCCTCTTAAATGTTATGAGAGCATCTGCTCCTATCACCCACTCGGTCTGTACATTCCAGATTCCCTTTAGAAGAAACCGTTCTTCATCGGAAGAGGTGAGGGAGAGGAGGTGGGGAAGATATAGTAGGAACCTGAGGGGTAACTATTTTTACACAAAGGGCAGTGGATATGTGGAACGAGCTGCCGGAGGAGTTCGCCGAGGCGGGTATTATCATAACGTTTAAGAGATATTTGAGTGGTACATGGATAGGATAGGTTTAGACTCCATTTGTACCTCGCGCAAGGCTAGCACCATAATCAAGGATGAGTCGCACCCTGGCCACTCCCTCTTCTCCCCTCTCCCATTGGGCAAAAGATATAGAAGTGTGAAAATGCACTCCAGATTTGGTTTCTTCCCAGCTGTTATCAGGCAACTAAATTATCCTACCACAACTAAAGAGCAGTCCTGAATTACTATCTCATTGGTGATCCTTGGACTATTTTTGATACTGGCTTTACTTTAATGGCTTTGCCTTGCACTAAACGTTATTCCCTTATGTATCTATACACTGTAAATGGTTCGCTTGTAATTTTTTGGTCTTTCCACTGACTGGTTAGCATGCAGCAAAAGCTTTTCACTGTACCTCTGTACACGTGACAATAAACTAGAGGGCTGTGGGCCGGCAAGACTAGTGTGGATGTGGCATGTTGGTCGGCGTGGACAGGTTGGGCTGAAGGGCCTGTTTCCATGCTGTATGACTGACTTTATGAGATCTCCTTAAAACATCTTGCTTCCTTACCCTGGATATATGCCTTCTATTTTTACATATTTCTGCTACAGATAATGTTGTGACAAATGATATGAGTGTAATGATGTAAATCATATTCTCTATATTGATGATTGTTTTGTTAAAATTACATTTTGTTATCTTTTAAAGGAAGTAAGGATTATAAATAGTTAACAATCTGCAAATGAAGACATTGTTGTAAGCAAATGAACCTTGTTTCATTCACTAAGCACTGGGCTTAAATGTATATTGATTTGATCCGGAGCTCACAGGCATCAGCACAAATCCCATTATAGCCTCTCTTTCATAATAATAAGCAATGGAAACCAGAGACAATACGTTTTGATTCTTAGTTAGTCCATAAAAAGGATTTTAAATGGATTCCTGCAGGAAGTATATGGACTGGCGTCTCTTAAGCCTGTTCTGTCGTTTAATTAGTTTGTGGCTGATCTTTACCATAAACTACATTCATCAGGTTTGAACCATATACTTTAATGCTTTTATCCAATTAAACTGTGTGAATCTCAATGTTACAATAAAAATAATAGATCTGGTTTCAGCAGCATTCTGTGGAATGTTCCATATTTTTCTTACATTTAATGTGGGGTTATTTTAGTTTAAAGATATAGCATGGAAACGGTTTCTTCAGCTCACCAAATCTACACTGACAGTCAGTCACCCTGTTCACACTAGTTCCATGTCCCCTCACTTTCTCATCCACTTCCATTGGGGTCAATTTGCATAGGGCAATTAACCCACAAACCTGCATGTCTTTGGGATATGTGAGCACACTGGAGCACCTGGATGAAACCCACAGGGAAAACATGCAAACCCCAGGAAGTCGGCACCTGAGGTCAGGATAGAAACCCCGTTCTTTGGCGCTCTGCGGCAGCAGCTCCACTAGCTGCACCACTGTGCTGGCTGAAAAGTACCTTAATTTTAAGAATCAGGACCTTTGCAATAATTGACTTTAACTCCACATCGATCCTTTTATACCATTAATGTACATTTAGTCCCTTTGAAAATGCGTTGGTAAAGGGTGTAACAGGCACTTAGTAATTATTTATTTCATTCTAAACTGAAGGCCAAATTTCATCTCAGCTGTTCACTGAAATAAGCTCTACAACATCTATCTGTCCAAATATTTTCAAAATAATAATTTTATCTACTTCTATTGCATTCTATGGCATCTTATTCTAAAAGCTACCTTTGAGCTCCCTCTTAAATCTCTGCGTCTCGTCCTAAGTAGTCCAATGTATGCTGCTTAAGGCCTGGTGACTAGATTGAATGGAGTGCTGCATTTGGAATCTGGCCAACATTTTGCGTTCCCACTTCCTCAGAATAAAGAACAGCATTCCAATATATATTTTAATTGCTTCTTGTACTGCCTGACTTCCGATGTACATTAACATTTTGGTGGCAAAAACATGAGGGTAGACTATTATCTGAATGGTGGCAGATTAGGTAAGGGGGAGATGCAACGAGACCTGGGTGTCATGGTACACCAGTCATTGAAAGTAGGCATGCAGGTGCAGCAGGCAGTGAAGAAAGCAAATGGTATGTTAGCATTCATAGCGAAAGGATTTGAGTATAGGAGCAGGGAGGTTCTACTGCAGATGTACAGGGTTTTGGTGAGGCCACACCTGGAGTACTGCGTACAGTTTTGGTCTCCAAATCTGAGGAAAGACATCCTTGCCATAGAGGGGGTACAGAGAAGATTCACCAGACTGATTCCTGGGATGTCAGGACTTTCATATGAGGAAAGATTGGATAGACTCGGTTTGTACTCGATGGAATTTAGAAGATTGAGGGGGGATCTTATAGAAACCTACAAAATTCTTAAGGGGTTGGACAAGCTAGATGCTGGAAGATTGTTCCCGATGTTGGGGGAGTCCAGAACAAGGGGTCACAGTCTAAGGATAAGGGGGAATTCCTTTAGGACCGAAATGAGGAAAACATTCTTTTCACAGAGAGTGGTGAGTCTCTGGAATTCTCTGCCACAGAAGGTAGTTGAGGCCAGTTCATTGGCTATATTTAAGAGGGCGTTAGATGTGGCACTTGTGGCTAAAGGGATCAGGGGGTATGGAGAGAAGGCAGGTACGGGATACTGAGTTGGATGATCAGCCATGATCACATTGAATGGCGGTGCAGGCTCGAAGGGCCGAATGGCCTACTCCTGCACCTATTTTCTATGTTTCTATGTTTCTAACATACAAATCCCCTTTCTCCTTCTAGCGAGCCAATAAGAAAAATAAGTCTAGTTTGTCTGCCTGGTTTTGCTCATTGCACTCCACCTGCCATTGATTTGTCACTCGCTTCAACCATCTTTGTAAATTTGTGCTCCCATCTACGTAACCTATTACCTAAATATGTTGTTTAACAAAATAAAATGTTCGAGTAACTCAGCAGGTCAGACAGCATATGTGGAGGGAATGATTGGGTGCAGTTTCAGGTCGGGACCCTTCTTCAGACAATGTTATAGGTGGGGGCGGATGAAGCAGGTGAAAAGGGAGGGAGGTGGGACAAATATAGCAAGTGATAGATGGATACAAATCAGGGAGGTTTGCTTGGCATACGAGTAGACTAAGTGAAAAGGAGTGAAATATAAAGCCAAATTAAGGGATTAGATGGAAGGGAACAATGGGTGGAAAGGGGGGGGGGGAGGTGGAAGGCTATAATTTAAAAACAGAGAATTATTCAGTGTTCATACCATTGTGTTGTAAGCATACGTAGAATATGAGGTGCTGTTTCTCAAGTTTTTGTGTACCCCTCACCTTTTGGAAAAGAATGGGTTAATTAGGGACTGTCAGCGTGGCTTTTTTTAGGGCAGGCCATGTCTTACTAATGTGATTGAGTTTTCTGAGGAGGTGATGAAGGTTATCAATGAGGGAAGGCCGGTGGATGTTGGCTGCATGGATTTTAATAAGGTATTTGATTTGATGAATTCCCCCTTGGTCAGCTGATCTAGAAGATTAAGATGTTTAATGGTAGTGACATTTTACATGTATGCAACCTGGAGATGGGTCTATATTTACAGCAGCATATTATAGAACTATATATGATTTTATGCTTTTGTTATCAATATAACAACAAACATTGGATATAGACAACGGATCTGAAGAAGGGTCTCGACCCGAAACGTCACCTATTCCTTCGCTGCCTGACCCGTTGAGTTTCTCCAGCATTTTTGTCTACTTTGGAAATAGAGTATCATCTTGGAAATTTTATTGATTCTGATATCTCCTGCAGAATATGTAACTCGCAAATCATTTTACTCTGACTGCAAGTACTCGTGTTTACCTCAACCAGCACGTGTATCATAGTTGACACAAAGTAATGTTTGTTGTGTGCCTGATACAATGTAGTAGTCTCAATTTGTTGCAGTTCCTGATTCTGGAAAATGTCACCTTTTTTAGATTGGAAAATTGCACCAAAGTTGATGTTGCTTATAAGAAGAAATGAATAAACTGAAGAGTTACAAAGAATTTAAATTAAAGACCGCAATTGTGTTGGGCTTAAAAACCAATGAAGAAATGGTCAAATAGGTTTGAACCCTACTTGAGTTGATTGTGTACAGTCACAGTTTGTGTCTTTGGGATGGCACAATAGTGACACAGCTGGTAGAGTAGCTGCATCACAGCCCCAGAGGAGGATCAACCCTGATATATATCTCTCTGTCTCTGTCTCTGTCTCTGTCTCTGTCTCTGTCTCTGTCTCTGTCTCTGTCTCTGTCTCTGTCTCTGTCTCTGTCTCTGTCTCTGTCTCTGTCTCTGTGTGTATTTTCCCTGCGACTGTGTGGGTCTCCTCCCAGTGCTCCCGTTTCCTCCATATTCTACGAGCTGTGGGTTGGTTGATGAATTAGTCACTGTAGATTGTCCCGATTGGGCATGTAGACCCTATGGAAGTTAAGTCGGAGTACTTAAAAGGGTCGTGGAAAGTCAGTACAGATTCGGTGTGCTAAAGAGCCTATATCTGTGTTGCATCTCTGCCTATAACATTATTAGACAGCTTCAGCATGTTCAATGCCATTGCACCACTTAAAGGCAAGGTTTGAAGAATATAATTCCTTTTTTCAATTTCTGGCCCACATATTCCTAAAGTGGCTAGAAAAGTCAATATGAGTCATTGAATGTTAATGGCAACATTGATTTGAGTAATTTGAGCATTCTGTTGGCCTGGAGTCAGAATAAGAATAGCAGCAGCAAACAATTGCACATCTATCTGTTTGACCTGCACGAGGGCTGGGACAGAGTCTAGCAGTAGGTAATGGTCATCTTTGTACGATTTGAAGTAATAGCTCCATTTCAGTTACCTCACAATTTGATATGAATGTTGAAAATGCTAATGTTCATGGATGCAATCTATTGTGTACATAAAGCAAAAAGGATCGGATCAATTTTCTAACATGCCTGATGAAATGTTTTCCCCAACTAATACCATGTCAATCCAGGAGAGTTGTCAGATCCTTGCAATGATGGACACAAAGTGCTGGTCTGAAGATGGATGGCGTTCCGACCCGAAACGCCATCCATCCTTTTTCTCCAGAGATGCTGCCTGACCTGCTGAGTTTCTCGTTTAGCCCGAATCCCTCTCAACCTTGTACCTATCCAATGAGTCATTTAAATGTTCTTATAGTACTTGCCTCAACTACCACTTCTGGCAGATCAATCCATACACCCACCACACTCTGTGAAAACATGTGCCTCAGATTTTTATTGTAATAAGTGGGACTGATCTTGGTTGGCATGGGCAGGTTGGGACCAAGAGCCTGTTTCCATGCTCGATGATCCTCAAGTCAGTTGGGCATCTGTTGTAACATTGTGCCATTGAGAATCCGGAACTAGGACGTAGAAAATAAAATATTGCAGCTCAAGAACAGGCCTTCAGTCCATGATGTCAGTGCCAGACATGATGCCAAGACCATCACATCTATCTGTGCATAATCCACATCCCTCCAGTCCTGCATATCCATATGCTTATCCAAATGTTTTTTTAAATGCCACTAAGGTATGCTTTAACCAGCACTCCTGGCTGTGAATTCCAGGCTCTCACCAACCTCCATTTAGTAATTAAAAAACGAGCTTGTTCTGCACATCATCTCTAAAATCTGCCTCTAGCCTTATAGCTGAGCCCTCTAGTATTTGATTTTTCCACCATGGGGTAAAAAGATTCTGACTGCCTAAGCTATCCATGCCTCTCATAATTTTAGATACTACTATAAGGCCTCCACTCAATCTCCAGCATTCTAGGGAAAATAATCCATGTCTGTCCAACTGCCCCCTGTAACTAATACACACTAATCCAGGCATCATTCTGGTAAACCTCCTCTGCACACTTTCCATAGCCTCCACACCCTTCCTGCATTGGGGTGACCAGAACTGCACACAATACTTCAAATGCGGCGTAACTAAAGTCCTATAAAGGTGCATCATGACTTCCTGACTTTTTACTCCAATGCTCTGACCAATGAAAGCATGCATACCATGTGCCTCCTTTAACTCTGGAAATGTTATCTCTTTCCCCCCCCCCCCCGCGCTCTTGCCCTTCCATCTGCATTGCTATATCTTCATTGTTGCTGCTCCCGGAGTTGACAAGTTCTGTTTAGTTTAGAGATACAGCACGGAAACAGACCCTTTGGCCCACCAGTGATCCCTGCAAATTAACACTATCCTACATGTCCGGGACAATTTACAATTTTACCATATCAATTATCCTACAAACCTGTATATCTTTGGAATGTGGGAGGAAACCAGAGCTCCCGGGGGAAAACCCACGGGGAGAATGTACAAACTCCGTACAGACAAGTGCCCATAGTCAGGATGGAACCTGGGTCCCTGGCGTAAGGCAGCAACACTACCGCTGCGCCACCGTGCTGCCTAGACCTAGGATCAAACCAGAAATAAAACTTCCAATCAGCATGATAATTCCTCACTTACCAATAGTCATGGAGGGGATTCTGGCTGTTTCCTTGTTATTATATGCTTTGAATTTAACTATTAATCCAGTAATTTATTTGTTGCATGATTTAGGTTCAAGGAGCAAGCCTAAAAAGTTGGAAGGAAGTAACCTCGCTTTTCAATAAAGGTGATGAGCACAAACTGCTGACTGACAATGAGCCTAAATGGTGAGTAGGGTTAGAATCATTGCTAGGAGTTATTGCTGTGTGCTTATAGTTATTGTAATTAATCTATTAAAAAATATATGTAATGAAATAGTCTCAAAAGGAACAGCACAATTGTAATAATAACTAGACCAAGTGTGGACCCATTGGGCCCTGTCCACCAACGCAATATTCCACCACTGACCCATAGCCTCCAACTGCAAAACCGAAAGGAAAGATTAGAATTGGAAATGTAGGATTGGTGCTGGGCACACAATGGTTGTCTGCAAATAGGAGTGTTCTTTTCTGACTTTGCAGTGTTGCAAGGTTTTCCTGTTTATTTTGGGAAATAAAACTTATGCTCTTAACAATGTCCATTGTTTGTTGTTTTCAGCTCGCTTCCAAAACCTGTAAAACAAAGCTATTTGTCAGCATCTGCGGGTACACTATGTAGGAAAGTCTCAGTCAACATTTAACAGAGCTTTTCAATGCCATACTACCAATAGCTGCAAAACGGTGACCATCGCTGGATATGGAAGCATAGCTGGTGTAGAGAATCAGGACACTTTTCCCAGAGTGGAAATGTCGTAGACTGGAGGGAATAGCTTTGAGGTCATAGTCATATAGCATAGAAACAGTCCCTTTTGGCCCGTTCATGCCAACCAAGCTGCCTTGTATAGTAGTCCCACTGTCAACATTTGACCCATATCCCACAAAACCTTTCCTGTCCATTTTCCTGTGTGACTTTTAAATGATGTTAAAGTTTCTGCCTCAACAACCTCCTCCGGCAATTCATTCCATGTACCTGCCACCGTCTCTGTGTAAAAAGCTGCCCCTCAGATTCTTATTAAATCTTTTCCATCTCACCTTAAACTTATGTCCTCTGGTTCTTGATTTCCCCTACTCTGGGTAAAAAAACCTTGTGCATTTACTCGATCTATTCCCCTCATGATCTTATACACTTCTATAGGATCACCCTTCATCCTCCTGCACTCCTAGGTATAAAGTACTAGCCTGCCCAACCTCTCACTATAGATCAGGCTGGAGAGTCCAGGCAACATTGTTGTAAATCTTCTCTGCACTCTGAAAGGGATAGAGCTTTAAAGATGCGCAGGGCATGTTTTGTTACACAGGGAGCAGCGAGTACCTAGAGAGCATTGCCAGAGGTGGTGGAGCCAGGTACAATAAGGATATTTGAGGCTTTTAAAAAGGCACATGGAAGTGCAGGAAAAGTAACTATATGGATCACACGCACCAAGAGATTGTTTAACTTGGTACCATGTTCGATGCTCACTTTTGTTTACACAGGGTGATGAATGCCAGGGGTTATGGTGGAGACAGTTACGATAGTGATGTTTAAGCAGTGTATAGATGGTCACATGGATATGTAGGTAGATGGGGTTTGGACCATGTGCAGGCAGATGAGATTAATTTCAAATGGTATCATATTTGGTATGGACATTGTGGGCCTAAGGGCCTATTCCTGTGCTCTACTTTTCCGTTCTATGTATACAAAAAAATTGTCACTCTCATCTCCAAACTGCTGCTGTTAACACCACTGCACTAAATTCCACCCAAATATCAAATTTACTGAATGTAAATGAGCTCTTCCCTTGCCCTGTAAATTACTGATAAATTAGCAGAATCCATTTCTCACTGATACACCTTCAAATTACCTGCAGTTTTCCATTGTATGGTAAAATAATTGTCTGGCATCGGCCCAGCTTCCAATCTCATAAACAGCAAATTGCTAATCAACCCGTTACAGTCGTACAAGACATGGGTGAGTCCTCATTTAGAGTATTGTGTTCAGTTTTGATCACCCCCTTATGGGGAAAGGTGTTATTAAGCTGGAGCGCAGGAGGCTGAAGGGTGATCTTGTACAGATGTATATGAATTATGAGGTGAATAGATTGGGTAAAAGACTGCATTTTCCCTGAGCAGGGGAATCAAGAACCAGAGGGCATTGCTTTGAGGTGAGGGGAAAGATTTAATAGGAATCCAAGGAGCAACTTTTTTTTAATTCAAAGGGTGGTGGGTGAATGGAATAAGATGCCAGAGGGGGTAGTTGAAGTAGGTACAACCACAACATTTAAAGACATTTGGACAGGTACATGGATAGGAAAGGTTTAACTTGACATGGGTCAAATGTAGGCAGGTGGGACTAGTGTAGATGTGGCATCTTGGTTGGCGAAGGGCCTGATTCCACACTGTATTACTAAGCCATTATTTTATTTAATTGGATGTAAATTAGGTATAATTATTAAAAGATTTGTTATTCATCCATTGGATATTGAGCAGAAGAAGCAAATGTTGAATATTATCAGGTTGGCCTCCAACAACATCCTGCCTTCAAAAACAAGTTATATTATAGCAATGTTACAAAATTTTGAGATTTTAAAAATCAAGTCTGCAATTTATCCCATCAGATAAAGCATAAAAAGAAGTTTAATTTGATACCTAATTCACTTTCATATCTTCAGTATTAAGAAAGTTATGACCATTTTCATACTCGGAAATTAGCATCTTGTTCCCCATTGCCTTTCAATTGACTCAACTCAAAAGCTGTGATCTAGAACAGTTAAAAGCCCATAACTTTCTTAAACATTAAGAGAACTCAATGAAATTTTCAGTTATTATAGATTGAAGCATTCTGAAACAAATATGAAACAATCTTACTTGGATGACCTGAAATTAAAGCATATAATTAGTTAGTTCTCTAATTGTAGCTAATTACAAAATTCAATGAGTAGATCTAAACATCTATCCATTTCTTAAGAAAAGATAAACTTTTTTTTAATTGCCTAAGTGTCCAAATTACATTCACACAATAATCCACAATATAACATAATTTTTAAATCTCATTTTCATGAATTTCTAGGCCAAATGGAAGGAATTTAGTGTTTAATGCCTGTAAATTAATGGCCATTTAAATCAACTAGCGAGTGGGTTTTAGTGGGATGCGGTGGATTGGAACGTTGCGGTTTGCGGTGAAGTCGGGAGGAAAAATAATGTTGGTTCATACATTTTTATGGACCCCATTTCGCAACATGAAAATGTGATTAAAGCCTCCCTAAAAACCAACTTTTAATATAAAAATAAACTGTGTACCTTTTTTTCTCCCCTACACAAAATCCTTCCCGTTGTCGGCGCTCACGGCTTTTGAAGGTGATTTTTAAATTACTCTAGTTAATAAATAAACTAGCGTAATTTAAAAATACCTTCATGAATGAAATGTCGGAGCGATTTTTCTTCCGCAACGAAATCGCCCGACATGGATCGATTTTCCCAGTCTGCAGAAAAACGGCACTTTAAGCCCGCCCCCCTCTGAAAGGCGCAAAAGTCACGCACACGGGGAGCGGCAGAACTGCAGCGCTGCTCAAGGTAAGTTTTGTAACATACCTATATATTACCAATGGCTATGTGTGAGTTTATTCCTGTCTTTTTTATGTCTGCAGGACAACTGTGAAACTAAAAGAAGATGTAAAAACAGAAAAGAAATCTAGTTTCTGGGACAGCTTGGGAATTAAACAGAATTTAGCCAGCAAAATTCCCACAGAAGATGAAGGTTGGGAATCTCAAGTCACAATGGACAATCCTAGTAACAACGTGACTGATTCCAGCACCTGGTCTGATTGGGCAAGTGAGAGTAGCAGCAGTTCAAAGTATACCAGCCTGGACGGTGAAACAAACGTGAGCAGTTCCAAGTGGGGAATCAGGACAGCAGGTAAACTGCCTGGAATCCAGAGACGCAGCAAAGGAAATCTGACTGACTGCTGGGAAGAGCTCGAGTGATACTTGTTAGCCCAACAATTGGGCTAACAATTGCACAGTTCCTCATCATTCACAGCTATTCTGTCGTGCTTTCTATGGATTTTTTTTGATTTGTTTTTTTGTCTGTGATTTTATGCATGTATAGTTGGTGCCTGTGGAGCACTATGTTTAATTAAATCGGAATTACTTATCTTTTTTCTGTTGTGCCAATTCTCCAATAAATATAATTACACCTTTTTTATTCAGGTGAGCTCATGGTTAATTACTCCATCAGTGTTCCTTATTTGTTACTGCTTGACATCAGATCTACTGGGTGCCTAAATGTATCTATTTATTGATACCTCATACTTTTGAACTTTGGGTAAATCTGTTTATGATCACTGGCTTAAATGCATGCTTATTTTGACTGCTGAATGTACATTACTGCACGGATTGGGTTCCAAGACCACAGTGAAATAGAATAAGAGGTACTGTCTACAGTCAGTTGCTTTGCATGCCTTTGTGATAGTGACTATAGACTAGCTTCTCCACTCGTGTTCCCACTGCCTTTTCATGACTTAATAAAGGTGGATAGGTGGGCTACATACGTTAAAGTGCTATTACAAATGTATAAGGGATTGAAAGAAATGAAACACTTTTTGCCTGTCATCAATGCCCATTGAAGCTGTGGTATTCTGGTGAGAAAAATGTTCTAGTAAACTGAATTTGAACATTTCTAGAAGTTGGTATAACATTGGAATCCAATGTCTTACCATCAAGGGATAAAAGTTGTTCTGGACTGAAATAGAAAACAGGAGAGGACATTCATTTCAGGAAAAGCCAAGTATTCTAGGCAGAAGTGCACTGCCCATAATAGCCGAGTTCAGTTCAGTGACATCAATCCCTCCTTTCATAACATGCTCAGATGTGGCAAGTATTTATTATAGAAGTGCATAACGCAAACCTGCGCAAAGGGCAACAATAAAATTAAACATTTGGAAAGGTACATGGCTAGGAAAAGGTTAGAGGGATATGGGCAAAATGCATGTAAATAGGACTACTTCAGATGGGGCATCTTTATTGGCAAGGATGAGCTGGGCTGAAGGACCTGTTTCCATGCCTTATGACTAACTCTAAGATGGGCTATTTAATCATGGGGATCATTGCAAACCATTCACAAGATTTCACCAGAATCTTTGTGGGATATACACATCTTTCATACACAAAATAACAGCAATATTTTGGGTGAGTAATTATAATGATGAAACTTACGAAAGTACGATTGGAAAAACAATAGGCATAATAAATTACTGAACAGTTTGAGCAGACCACGCAATTCCGATCACTCTTAACTGGAGGAGTGAGGATTGCCCAAGGCTGAGCCTTCACCTTCATTTGTAAAAAGTGGGATCCTAATCAATTTCCGCTTTTTATTTAAACTATTGGAACCATTGCACAGTAAAATGTTTTCACCAACAAAAGAGAAAGATTAAGGTGTCAGGGGGTAGTGGAGAAAAATAAGCTTACAAGCAAGCAGTGGCTTCCATGACAACCTATGAAATGAAGCACTCAAGTGTTGCTGACACATTATCAATGGCTAGTCTCCAAATATTTGAAATTAATTCCATCCTTCCTTCAACGTATCAATTGTCCTGTTGAACACTTGCCGTTAATGCTATTGAAAATGTTAGTAACATTAAAGTTTGCATTTGGCCCTTCACTGATAGGATTGTCATTCATTGAAAACTTGTTTTTTTGCAATTTAAAGATCTGAAGGGTTACTCAATTAATTACAAGTAACATTTTTCCAATCAGAACTTGCATAGAACAGAAAAGCAGAGGAACAGGCCGTTCAGAATGAGTAAACAACTACAGTGATTCTGCAGTGGGAAGGAACATGACAAAAGCATCCAGTAAACATGGGTCATTCATTAAGCAACATGTGCAATTAACACTTAAGCTGTACCCAAATTTAACTTCCATTTGATATATTAAAATTATGGAGTGAAATTAAACAAGTTTTGCCATTCAGCTATAACATGGTTGCGAATGATCAGCAAAACATAATTACATGTATTAAATTAAAACAGAACAATACAGCACAAGAACAAGCCCATCAGCCCACAATGTCTGAGCCAAACGTGATGCCAAGACCATCTCTTATTCACCTGTCCATAGTCTGTATTCCTCCATATATATGCCCATTCAAAAACTACTTCAATACCACTTAAATATCTGCCTCAACCACCAAACCTGGCACTGCATTTCACGTACTCGCTAACCTCTGTGCATACAAAAAGGTTGTCCTGCACATTCTCCTTTAAACTTTGCCCCTCTCACTTTAAAGCTATACCCTTTGGTATTTGATCTTGCCATCATTGGCTAAAGGTTCTGACTGCCTGCAGCCCCTGGTGTTCCAGAGAAAACAATCCATGTCTGTCCAAAGAGGTCCTTCTGCAGTTGTACAGAGCCCTAGTGAGACCACACCTGGAGTATTGTGTGCAATTTTGGTCCCCTAATTTGAGGAAGGACATCCTTGCTATTGAGGGAGTGCAGCATAGGTTTACAAGGTTAATTCCCGTGATGGAGGGACCGTCAAATACTGAGAGAATGGAGCAGCTGGGCTTGTACACGCTAGAGTTTAGAAGGATGAGAGGATATCTCATTGAAACATAAGATTGTTAAGGGCTTGGACACACTAGAGGCAGGAAACATGTTCCTGATGTTGGGGGAGTCCAGAACCAGGGACCACAGTTTAAGAATAAGGAGTAAGTCATTTAGAACAGAGACGAGGAAATGCTTTTTCTCACAGAGAGTGGTGAGTCTGTGGAATTCTCTGCCTCAGAGGGCGGTGGAGGCAGGTTCTCTGGATGCTTTCAAGAGAGAGCTAGATAGGACTCTTAAAAATAGCGGAGTCAGTGATATGGGGAGAAGGCAGGAACGGGGTACTGATTGGGGATGATCAGTCATGATCACATTGAATGGCGATGCTGGCTCGAAGGGCCAAATGGCCTACTCATGCACCTATTGTCAATCTCTCCATGTAACCAAAATCCCCTAATCCAGGCAACATTCTGGTAAACTTCTGCACCCTTTCCAAAGCCTCCATATCCTTCCTATAATCAGGCAACCAAACGTGCACGCAATATTTCATGTCCTATAAAGCTGCATCATGCATCTAGCATCTTATACTCAATGCCCCAACCTTTGAAGGCAGGCAGATCATATGCCTTCTTTACCAATCTACTTGTGTTGTCACTTTCAGGGAAGTACGGACCTGGACCCCAAGGCCCCTCTGTACCCAATGCTGTTGAGGGTTATGCCTTTAATTGTATACTTTCCCCTTACATTTGACCTCCAACGTGCAACACTGGATTTGCTCGGATTAAACTCCGTTTGCACTTTTTTTGCAACTGACCTATACCCAGCTGTATACCTTGTCAGCCCTACTCACCATCAGTGACCCTAGCAATCTTTGTATCATCTGCAAACTTACTAATCAATCCATATACATTTATGTCAAAGTCATTTATATATATCACAAACAGCAGCGGTCCCAGCACAGATCCCTGTGGAACTCCACTGGTCACAGACCTCCAGCCTGAATCTTGTCCTTCAAGTTCTGAATCCATATGATCAAGTCGCTGTTGATCCTGTGTATCTGAATCTTCTGGATCAACTTGCCATGGGGGACTTATTAAAATTCATGCAGACACCATCCACCGCCCTCCCCTCATCAATCACCTTCATCATCCCCTGAAGAAACTATCAAATTACTAAGAGAATTGTATTTAAAATTTTATGCCAGCAGATATTGCAAGCTTCAGGATGGGTAGAATTTACTTTGTGCAGAATTCATTTTAAAACTCGGTCTTATTTTCGCTAGCTACTATCATGTCAGAAAACACTTAGAAAATATGTAATTAAATTTATCAGATGGAAATTAATTAGTCCAGAAAATTATTGTTCAATTGTGAATGGTCAACAAATGTAGATAATACAACTATGCAAAAGCTGTGCTAGCAAATCATGTTAAAATAACAAAAGTTCAAGATTTTTCTGAAATGCATTTATAAGAACCTTTTAAAATATTGCTAATGTAATTGTATTTTTAAAAACCAATTAATTTCCTTATTTAAACATTTTAGTACTACGTTTTTACTTTGTACTCTGTGTATACTGTCAACCTCTTGATTTCAATGTGATTTGACAGGATATTTTATAATTACAATTAAATATAAAACTATGGTTAGCACTTTTCTCTAGATAATTTGCAGAAACACTTTCACATGAATAAACTATTAAGACAAAAGATGTACTTTTTTACTTAATTGCCTTGAATTGTATGGCGAGGCTCTTAGCAGACAGTGAAATAATTCTTCAAGGGGGCAGAGAGTAGTAGTGGAGAATCAATTTTCAGATGGATGCACATGTCCAGTCGTGCACTGCTGGGATCAGTGCTGGGCCCACCATTTGTCATATTAATGGTTAGTTGGCAAGTGACACGAAAATTGGTTACATAGTGGATAGTGAGAAAGGTTGTGTAAGATTACAGCAGGATATTGATCAATGTTGAAGGTGTTGGCAGTAGAATTTGACAAAAACAAGTGATTCATTTTGGGAAGTTAAATCAGGACATGACCTACACAGTGAATGGCAGAGCCCTGGAGAATGGATGAATAACGAGTTCAAGGAGTACAAGTATACAGTCCTTGAAAGTGACAAAGGTTGTATATGCCAGTTTTTGCTTCATTGGCTAAGGCATTTAGTACAAAACATTGATTAGGTCACATTCGGAGTGTTGTGTGCAATTCTGGTTGTTACACAATAGGAAACATGTGATTTAATTAGAGGATGCAGAAAATATTCACAAGTATATTCCCTCAATTGGACGGCTTGAGTTACAAGCACAGATTGGATAAGCAAACCTGGTTTCATGAAACAAAGGAAGCTAACTTGATAAACATGAAATTGAGAGGCATGTATATTGTAGATAACCAGAGTTTGTTAGGGATAGCTGAAAGTAGGGAGTATTTTTGTTTTTTGTCTACATAGTAGTTGGTATAATGGAATGAGCCAACAGATGAGCAACATGCAAGACATATCCTGACAGGTACTTGAAAGAGCGAGGCGTGGAGTTAATGCAGACATGTTGGATTGGTATAGATAGGCATGATGGTTCACAGATTGTAGCTTGAAGGGTCAGTTTTTATGCTGTACAATTTAGGCCCATGACAGGGGTCAATATGGGAATGGGAATTAATATGGTTCAAACTGGGAGTTCACGAAGGCCTTGACGGACCAAGCAAAACGGTTGTCAAGTCTACACTTGGTTCCACCAATGTACAGAGACCATATCCAGAGGGCAGCAGTAGCACAGTGGGAGTCGATCCTGACTATAGGTGCTGTCTGAGGAGTTTGTACATTCTCCCCGTGACCTGTGTGGGTTTTCTTCGGGTGCTCCGGTTTCCTCCCACATTCCAAAAACGTATAGGTTTGTAGGTTAATTGGCTTGTAAAATTATCCCTAGTATGTGCAGGATTAAACTAAAATAAACACCAGTTCCAGTAGTTGAGTTCTATGTGAACCTCTGTCTTACTTGGAAGGACCACAGGGGTCCCTGGGTGGAGGCACGGGAGGTGGTGTTGCATCTCCTGCGGTTGTAATTGCAGAAGGAGTGTTCTCTGTGGAAGGCAGAAAAGGGTGGCCAGGATTTTTATTCCTACTTCTATAGCATGATCTGGACCAGGAGGTATTTGATGTAAATGTTTCAAGATAAAGGATCAGCTTCATTATTGTCTACTCAAGGGCCTCCAAACTTTTCAGTATGAGGGCCACATTATATATTTCGCACATTTGTGCGGGCCACAGGAAAAAAAATAAAGAAATGTCAGTTTTATAAATTTAATGTTTGTGTCTCTCTCTCTCTGCCTCGATGTAAACTACTGCGGGCCCCGTCTTCTTCAGCAGGGCGGTCTCTCCCCGCCCTCGGGTTGCAGCCGGTGCAGGGAAGTGGCTGCGCCGGGTAGGTCCAGGAGCGGGGAGACACCATGCCTCCCATGCCGGGTACCCTCGGCCTCTCCAGGATGCTTCCCCCCCCCCCCCCCCCCCACCGAGGCAGGGCGGCGATGGCCTTGCCCAGGCGGGGGGCAGAAAAGGAAACTTACCCGTGGAGCTGTCAAGTCCCTGAGGGGGAATAAATTATTTTGACGCCAGTCAAGTAAAGACGAGAGGGGTGGGGCAATGGGGGCGCTGTTTTATCTCTTTAGCACAGAACCCGCTAAATAGCCCGCTGTACGGAACGTGTTAAGAGCTTGCTGCGGGCCGGATAAAATCTCGTGGCGGGTTGGCCTGCGGGCCATAATTTGGAGACCCCTGGTCTAACTAAACAAATGTTAGAAAGTGGACTTAGAAAATATACTGCAAAGCTGAATAAATATAGGATCTACACCTGAATAAGCTGCATCTTAAAAATAAGTAATGTTAGAGATGAAGTAATAACTTGACAAAATCTTTTGCGGTGTTTTCCCAAATGGAAACCATTTCTGAATGTTAAGACAGCAGACACAAAATAGGTAGGAATCTTAAGGTTAAGTAAGTCAAAATGATTATGAGGTACACAGAGATTTCCAAAGAAATGATTAAAATGTTCCATTAGTTATTCACCAGTTATTTTTTTAAGCTGATGTGCCAAACACTAGAAGGAAGTTAAAAGAAGTGGCATTTAAGGAACAGGAAGATTAGTGATATCTAAAAGAAAATAATAAACAGCTTTCGCTACTCTGCATTCAAGCATTTGGGCAGTTTCAACCATAATGTCTTCTATGAACAAAGAAACCACTTTGATGCAAGAGGTTAAGACAAACAACTGCATTGTGTGTTACAATGTTTAAAGGGCAGATCAATTTTTCAATTATAATATGGCCTCAAATGAATAGGATGAACTAAATGTAACAATATCCCCCCCCCCCCCCCCCCCCGTTTACGAAATATCTATGGCAATGTTCTAGCAGTATATTTAAGGCATTGACCAAATTTTACAAATTTAGATACATTTTATTACAAATTAATGTGCACTTCAATTTTATCACAATATACATTTGGGATTACCAATACAGCAACATTGTATGTAGCTGGAAAAATTTAACAAAATAATGCACTTATTTTAAGAAAATATTAAATGCACAATGAGTCAAAGCAGTAACAGTTTTACTTATACAACTGCAACTTAAAAATAGTGGTCGTACAAAGTGCTATTTAGGATCCCAATGCTTTCTCCAAAAGTTAGCTAACCAAAAATGCAGTGTTGAAATGTCAGAACACTAACACAATATAATTTTTGCAAAAGAAAAAAACATCAATTGCTTAATTTGCATACATTTAGCCTGAAATGTGATGTGTCTTTTATAAAAATGTTGAAACTTACATTTTAGCATTATTAAATCAAATCAAGAATCAAAACATGCAAACATTTGGTTGGCTCTCTTCTTTTAGATTGAAAGAAATAAATGTCTTACATTATTTTTAAGTTTGACATATTTTAAGCGGATATTTTAATTTAAAAAAAATCTTCACCAAACATATTGCACAAGGAATCCAAGCACTCCTCTATCTGAAATGATCCGGGACATCCAAAATGAAAACATCAGTAGTTGCACTTAAAATTTAAAAAGATCGATGAAATGCTGAGGTGATACTGGTGTACAGAAGGTTTCAGGATTGTTGGCTGTACAAGGATGGCCTGTATCCTAGCAAGAAATACAATGAAGAAACTTTAGCTTTTACCATCTCCACTATCAAGACTTGCTAAATGCAACATGCAAAAATTATACATCTTATGAAAAATAATGTAACCACAATGCACACATAAATCTTGTCGCCTGTAACATTGTACTTAACCAAAATATCAATATTTGACTGCATAAATTAGATAAATATATACTACATTGCATTCAAGATAGCAAATATTTGAAAATACCTTGAATAATAATGCAAGATAGTAGTCCTTGGAGATCAAGGAAGGAGCAAGAGGGATAAGCATAAGGGGAAAAGGGTGGGGAGGAAAGGACAAAAAGACAAACAAATTAAAAATAGATACACTGATTTCCGATATAGTCCTTTCCAATGGACATTTGTTTGGGAATGATGCAAAATTATCCATATGACACTAAATATCCATATCATGCAAAATCAATGTTACAAATATTTATTCAGATATTGATCTGACTAATGAATAAATGTACTGAGCACAGTAGGAAATAGATAAATATTTTATATTCTGAATTCTGTTTGCCAGACACAGAATGAACAGGAGATAATTTCAGAGATTAAGTTCCAAAATGATGCTCAATTTCAATGAACGTCGGCTGATGTGGGCATACATTATAAATGGCATTTTAGTAAATATTTATATCCGTTCATAAAATTCTAATTTTACTTCAAACACAAAAGTATACACAGCTCAGGATACCATTCCAGATATTAGATTCACATAAATTTATGTATTATTATTTTAACCCAGTCTTACCCTCAGCATCAAGACTGATAACTTGTATAATATTTGGCATGTCAGGCAAACCTGAGCTATTACAGCAACGTGTTTTGTTCAAGATTTCAGCACCTATATTTCATTGCATCTCTGCTCAACATGTCCATCTATACTAGTCCCACCTACCTGCATTTGGCCCATATCTTTCTAAGCGTTTCCCGTCCATGGATCTGTCCATCTTTATAAGATCACCCCTCATTCTTCTGCGCTCCAAGGAATAAAGCCCCAGCTTGCTCAATCTCTCCCTATAGCTCAGGCCCTCGAGTCCTGGCAACATCCTCTTAAATATTTCCAGCTTAATAACATATTTTCCTACAACAGGGTGCCCAAAACTGAACACAATACTCTAAACGAAGCGAGAGATGAACATCAGGATACAGAGGAGACATGAGACAATGAGTTAATGTCCATTACCTTCCAGAACAAAATACTGCAATGGCGACAGAACTGAAGAGAGTCTCCATATTGCTCCTTTTTTGGACAATACTTCTGAAGCGTGAAATACATCAGCTTCCAGTCAACACAACCGTTCTCAGTCAAAATCAAGTGTCTGCAAAACTGAGAATATCAGAGGGAACATTTGACAGAGGCTATCACTATTTTGTTTGAAGTAACATTAATCAGATATTAGAAGATATCGAGAAGAAAGATCATGTAATAACAACATCTCATCATGTAATGGCACAAAACAATGTACAAATATTGCAAATTCAGTAAATTAAGGAGTTGACAATTTTGATAAACTAGTTTAGTAGACCAATTTTAATTTAGTGAACAAGTTTAGTAAACTAAACTAGCTTGCCTTAATCAGTCAGGACATCCATCTATACTATTACTAAAATTCTCATCTTGACCACTTCTGGTCTGCATTGTAACTAAATTTGCGCAAAAACATTACCCTATATCGCTAGGATGTGTGCGTGTGTCTGTGTGTGAGAGAGATGGACAGCGTGTGTGTCTGATGGAGTGTGTGTGTGTGAGAGAGAGTGATGGAGGGTGTGAGTGCCTGTGTGTGTGTGTGTGTGTGTGTGTGTATGTGTAGGGTGTGAGTGCATGTGTGATGGAGGGTGTGAGTGCGTGTGTGATGGAGGGTGTTAGTGTGCGTGTGAGGGTGTGAGTGTGAGTGAGGGTGTGAGTGTGTGTGATGGAGGGTGTGAGTGTGTGTGTGTGAGATGGAGTGTGTGTGGGTGTGTGTGAGATGGGGTGTGTGTGCGCGTGTGTGAGAGAGATGGAGGGTGTGTGTGAGATGGGGTGTGTGTGCGCGTGTGTGAGAGATGGAGGGTGTGAGTGCATGTGATGGAGGATGTATGTTTGCGTGTGAGAGCGTGCATGAGAGCACGTGTGAGAGCACGTGTGCATTTGATGGATGAGTCCACCAGCCATGAGTGGCCGAACTGTGAGTCCACCAGCCATGAGTGACCAAACTGTGAGTCCACCAGCCGTGAGTGACTGAACTGTGAGTCCACCAGCCCTGAGTGACTGAACCGTGAGTCCACCAGTCGTGAGTGCAATAATCCATTCGGCCCACAAAGTTCATACTAGCCCTCTGCAAACCAGTCCGTTCAGCCCACAACAACCATACTAACGCTTCAGAAAGTCGCCCCCCCCCCCCCCCCCCCTCACTGGCCACCAATATTGGAATTGGTGGAGAGGTGGAATATTGCATAGAAACATAGAAAATAGGTGCAGGAGTAGGCCATTCGGCCCTTCGAGCCTGCACTGCCATTCAATATGATCATGGCTGATCATCCAACTCAGTATCCTGTACCTGCCTTCTCTCCATACCCCCTGATCCCTTTAGCCACAAGGGCCACATCTAACTCCCTCTTAAATATAGCCAATGAACTGGCCTCAACTACCTTCTGTGGCAGCGAATTCCAGAGACTCACCACTCTCTGTTTTCCTCATCCCGGTCCTAAAGGAATTCCCCTTTATCCTTAGACTTTGACCCCTTGTTCTGGACCTCCCCAACATCGGGAACAATCTTCCTGCATCTAGCCCGTTCAACCCCTTAAGAAATTTGTAAGTTTCTATAAGATCCCCCTTCAATCTTCTAAATTCTAGTGAGCACAAGCCAAATCTATCCAGTCTTTCCTCATATGAAAGTCCTGACATCCCAGGACTTATTGCGTTGGGGGACCAGCCCTCCTGTGAGAATGGGACCCAATGGGTCCCACTTAGTCTCATGCAGTATAAGATTCAAAGTCAGGTTGCAGCTTTATGGGACTGGTTCGGCTGCATTTGGACATTGTGTGCAGTTTTGGATACTCCATTACAGGATGGATGTGACGACTTAGGAGATGGTGCAGAATTCCAGGCACCCACCCAGGTCGATGATCATATTCTAGGTTTATTAGAATGTTGCCTGGATTAAAGAGTATTGACTACAAGGGGAGGTTGGAGAAACTTGGATTGTTCTCACTCAAATCTGTTGAGGGGAGACTTGATAGATATAAAATTGTGAGAGACCTAGATTGGATCAACAGACATAGGCTGTGGGCCGAAGAGCTTTATTCTACAGTTTCGTGACCCAAGTCACAGAACTACATTAAATGTTCACATATTGTGTAAAAATATTATATAAATCACCCCTGAAACTCGTCAAGAACAAGACTTGCACATTTTTATTAAATTAGAGAAAAAACGGAACATTTTTGGGTATTTTTTGTCCAATCAAAGCACGTTTAACATTGAGTTGTATTCCAGTTGGCCAATCACGCGCTTTGTTTCAGGCTAGCTAGGCAGGGAGCACACAACACAACCAGACTGATTCCTGGGATGTCAGGACTTTCATATGAGGAAAGATTGGATAGACTCGACTTGTACTCGCTGGAATTTAGAAGATTGAGGGGGGGATCTTATAGAAACTTACAAAATTCTTAAGGGGTTGGGCAAGCTAGATGCTGGAAGATTGTTCCCGATGTTGGGGGAGTCCAGAACAAGGGGTCACAGTCTAAGGATAAGGGGGAATTCCTTTAGGACCGAGATGAGGAAAACATTCTTCACACAGAGAGTGGTGAGTCTCTGGAATTCTCTGCCACAGAAGGTATTTGAGGCCAGTTCATTGGCTATATTTAAGAGGGTGTTTGATGTGGCACTTGTGGCTAAAGGAATCAGGGGGTATGGAGAGAAGGCAGGTACGGGATACTGAGTTGGATGATCAGCCATGATCACATTGAATGGCGGTGCAGGCTCGAAGGGCCGAATGGCCTACTCCTGCACCTATTTTTCTATGTTTCTATGTTTCTAACATGGCTGAGAGGACTTAATTGATGCCTGTTTTACTGGAGATTCCGATTAAGGTTCTGTCTAGTTCTGTGGATTACATGTCGTGGAAACTTGCAGCAGGATAATTTAATTTAGTGAGAAAAGCATTAAGAAGTCTGAAGAATGTGCTACTAAGTGAATAGAAGTGGAAGAAAGTCTTGACAGCAAAGTCCCTGCTGAGGTGCTGCAGTCAAACTTTGTGAATCAGTGAACTGAAAAGGTAAGATCTAAAGTCTGAGTTTATGAAAATTAATCTGTATGCACTTTAATTAATTTAATTGCACCATTTATAATGCGAAAAAATGACATTTGAAGGCTGTACATTCACTCAATCACTCACTCATTTATTCATGAAGTTGAGGGCTTAAACTATGTGTATCCATAGTTAAATCCAAGGTAAATTAAACATTTTCACTAATGCCAGTTTATTGTAGTCTAATAAGTCTTTAACATCTAATCTCGGAGCTGCCTGCGATAACTTACCGAGTACAAGTGCTTCGATCGCGGGGCCTATGTACTTAACATAGTGAGGCCGCAGTCTCAATTACGAAGCGGCTGATTCGCGAACGTGGAGCCGCGGATTGTGTTTGGATCATTTCAGCGGGCGGGGGGGGTGGGTGAGGCTGTACACAGTGCCGTCGGTAGCGGCCGTTTCCAGGCTCCAGCCACGGGAGAAAAACGGAGGAGTATTGATTGCACTTTATAGGCTGCCATTGGAATTAGAAATGGCTGATGTTTCTGTAGATATGAATTGGTGTATGTGAACTTGAACTAATTTATCTATGGTAGTAACAGCATTATTCTCATTAACATTAAGAAGAGGTTGGAATTTTATGAATTGAAGTCCATGCTGACTTAATGACTATGAGATTTTTTTTTGTAGCCTTTGCCTGACCCTCCACTTGAACTTTAACTAACTTATCAATGGACTTATCAAAACTTATGAAAAGACTTGGAATCTGATGAAGAATATTCAGATGAAGATCAGATGTAATGTAAACAAATAAATTAGGGAAATAAATGATTATACAAAGTTTTTTTCTAGTGTCGATCGTTTCACTGTTTATTTGAACAAATTATTTAATTATTAAACAAATTATTTAAACAATGAATGAATTACTTATGATAATGGCGTGCTGGTGAATGACAGTGCGACAGTCCATCCACACATACATCCACACACACATCCATCCGTACGCACACTTCCATGCATGCACACACACATCCGCACGCAGACATACATGTACACATACATCCATCCACACATACATTCACACATCCACAGATACACGTTTGATAGGTATACACAGACACACACACACACACACACAAACTACAGACACTCAAACAATGCAACACTTTTAGGGTTATTTTAGGTTAAAGGTAATAGCCCTCATTTGCAAAGGCACCATCAGAAGGGTCTCTAACATAAAAATAGACTCATTGTAGCTTAAAATGAATACTCATGAGTAAACATCAGAGCATTTGATTCTTGGTCAGGATGTGACATTTATATCAGAAATAAGACATAGAAACATAGAAATTAGGTGCAGGAGTAGGCCATTCAGCCCTTCGAGCCTGCACCGCCATTCAATATGATCATGGCTGATCATCCAAGTCAGTATCCCATACCTGCCTTCTCTCCATACCCTCTGATCCCCTTAGCCACAAGGGCCACATCTAACTCCCTCTTAAATATAGTCAATGAACTGGCCTCAACTACTGTCTGTGGCAGAAAGTTCCAGAGACTCACCACTCTGTGTGAAAAAAGTCTTTCTCATCTCGGTCTTAAAGGATTCCCCCCTTATCCTTAAGCTGTGACCCCTTGTCCTGGACTTCCCCAACATCGGGAACAATCTTCCTGCATCTAGCCTGTCCAACCTCTCAGAATTTTGTAAGTTTCTATAAAATCCCCTCTCAATCTCCTAAATTCTAGAGAGTATAAACTGAGTCTATCCAGTCTTTCATCATAAGACAGTCCTGACATCCCAGGAATCAGTCTGGTGAACCTTCTCTGCACTCCCTCTATGGCAATAATGTCCTTCCTCAGATTTGGAGACCAAAACTGTACGCAATACTCCAGGTGTGGTCTCACCAAGACCCCGTACAACTGAAATAGAACCTCCCTGCTCCTATACTCAAATCCTTTTGGTATGAAAACAAGTCTCTTACAGGTCTGTCACCCAGCCTGGCACTGCCCCAGTCCCAGTATGGCCATTACCCCCATTCTCCCCGCTATGGCAGTCAGTGGGGTTCAGTAAAAAAGGGGGAGGAGGGGTGGAAGATTGCAACCTTCACGTGGTCCACCATGTTTCTATTAATGCAATCAACACGACTTGCACAAACGGAAGATCAAATAGAACAAGTTGTCCAACAACTTTAGGCTGTGCATGCCACACGAAAGAAGAAGTAAAAGGGGGAACCCAGAGGATCTGTCCTGACCCTTTAATTAGGCAGGTTCATGAGCTCTTAAAACCTGGGACCTCTGCTGCAGTCACATTACATTTCCTATTAAAGCGACTGGAAGATGCCTTGCAGGACTGTCCCCCAGCCTGGAACTGCACCAGTCCCACTATGGCCATGACCCCCACTCTGCACACTGGCAGTCAGTGGGGTTTAGTAAAGGGAGGAACCAACAAGAACTGCCCTCACCCATTAATTAGGCTGGTTCAGGAGCAGGTCCTCTGCGACAGTGTCATTTAAAAAAAACCTCACAATTATATTCATATTATTTTTATATAATATAATTATACTTAATTATATTTGATTACAGTCATATTTACAACTTATATATATAGGTATAATAATATAGTTTAAATGGACTGCAACACGGAAATAGGCTGCCCATGGTGTAATATGGGCATTGGCCACTAGATGGCGCTTGCTTTCCCAATCTCATTTTCTAATTAGTTTAATTAATTAATGTGCAGCTATTGGCGCTGACGAGTTATGACATCCTTCTCAATTATATTTCATCTAATCTGTGGAAAATTTCATGTAGTTCTGTGACGTAGGTCATGAAAACCGATTTCTAGACACATTTTTGATGCTTGGCCCACAGCCTAACAGAACTTTCTCCCTCGCCCCCAAAGGTGGAAAGACTAGAGGGCATTGCTTTAAGGTGAGAGAGACAAATTTTGAAGGATGTACGGTCAAGTTTTGTTTTAACACATAGTGGGGCGTGTTTAGAACACTACCGGGGATGGGGGCAGATAAAATTGTGGCATTGAAAATACTTTTGAAGCATATGGATATGCAGGGAAGGGAGGGAAATGGATCATGTGCAGGCAAAGGAGATTAGTTTAACCTGGCATCATGTCTGGCAGGACATTGGTGGACTGAAGGGCCTGTTCCTGTGCTGTTCTATCACATTACTTTGAGAAGATAATGGGCTAAGGAAAATAAACCAAGAATACATCAGAGCATTCAACAAACAACTGTTTAGTGATAACATTTTGAGATTCAGTGATGATGTACTCATTGCAATCCTTCAATTTCATTGTCGTGATCCAGTTCAGTTTCTAGTAAATTGTTTACTGTTAACACCAAGATTGCATTATGATTTCCTATCATATTTTTGCTGTGATGACTGGGCAGATTTTTTAAAATATTTTTCAAATAAACCTTTTGTGGGCAATTTACATCCACACAAATGGTTGATAAAATTGGTCTATTGAATTTAGATCAAACATTGAAGATTCTTAAATATTAAGTGATTCAAAGGTTAGGTGTCATCAGAAACAGTCTGCTTTTGCTCTGCATTTAAAACAAGAAAATAATAAATAATTTCAAATTAAAATGCATCTCTTACCAAAAATTCACAATTGATTCTATTTGTTTTCACTTTTCCAAACCTCAATCAAAATTAAGGCAAATTAATGAAAGTTAGCACACGCAAGAGAAATGGCATTTGATGAGCTGTAGTAGGAATGCAAGAAGAGGATAGCAAATATCATACAATTAAAAAAAGTGAGCAAAATTCAAGGTTATTGGATTTAAAGGAATGGTAGTGGTGCAAATACCAAATCAGTTAGGGGACAGAAAGCCACATACAATAGGGAATTGATATTTTTCAGACTGTAAAAGAGAATAGCATTGTTCACCAGCAAGCAGCATTTGGACAACTGGCTGTTTAATTATTTATTAGATGACAAACAAGTTTGTACAGAGAATAAATTGGTGGCTTGCTATCTGTGAACTTCAATGCAGCGAACAATGCAGAGACAAGTAACAAACTGGCCATATGTGGCATGAAAAATGAGGAAAGGCAATATCAGCTTACATCACAGATGTAAATGACCACATTTATATAATTAAAAGTCTAAACTTGACCACTTCCTTTTTGCACTGAATATTGATTTTAGAAAAAAGGCTACCACTTACGGCTATGATTTTTGGCCATCTTACTCAGTCCCCCTCCAGCTGTCAGGGCCAGAGGATTTTTCCCATCGATGAAAAATAAAGGACTTATTAATGTTTAAAATATGTTGCGATTCTCTCTCCTGTCAATCATGCCACGAAGGCCACGCCCCTTCCGGTGGGGGGGAGGGACTAAAAAACCCCGGAAGTGTGGACGTGCCTCAGTCTCTGCAAGATGGGGGAGCGAGCGGTCACGACTCTGTCTGAACTGTGAATAGCATTGAACACATGTCTACTAAACTGTGAGTGTGGTTTTACTGACAAGTGAGTGCCTTTAATGTGGTTTGAAAATGAAGTTGGAAAATGAAAATGTGGTTCGAAAATGAAGTTTGAAAATGAAAATATGGGTCGAAAATGAAAATGTGGGTGATTTGAAATTGAAAATATGGTTGGTTTGAAAATGAAAATGTGGTTGGTTTGAAAATCTATATAATTAAAAGTCTAATCTTGACCACTTCCTGTTTGTGCTGAATATTGATTTTAGAAAAAACAAATTTGGTGGCCTTGCACCCTGCTTGAAGTGGAATTTCAAGGAATAGTCGTGAGTCAACTGCCAGCCCACCAGCCGTGAGTGAGTTGCCAGCACACCAGGCTTGAGTGACTGAGCTGCCAGCCCAAGAATCCATTTGGCCCACAATGTCCATACTAGCCCAAGGAAACCAGTCCGTTCAGCCCACAACACCCATACTAACACTCCATAACCCCCCCCCCCCCCCCCCCGGCCACCAATTTTGGAATTGGTGGAGAGGTGGAATATTGTGTTGGGGGCCCTGGGACCCAACGGGTCCCACGTAGTAGAGTATTTGATTGTAGGTAGACAAAAATACCGGAGAAACTCAGCGGGTGAGGCAGCATCTATGGAGCGAAGGAATAGGCGATGTTTCGGGTCGATACCGTTCTTCAGACTGATGTGCGGGGGGGGGGGGGGGGGGGGCGGAAAAAAGGAGAGAGGAGGAGAACCTCTTCAAAGTAGACATACCTTGAGGAGATTTTGCAGTGGATGAAACATTTAATTGTACAATGTTTACTGTTTTCATTTAAACCACATTCAACTTCAGCTGACACTTGCCTGCTTTTCTGAAAAATGGTACTTGCAAAGATTTTTCCACAGGTGTTTATCTTCACTGAGCATGTGCAGAGTAGAGGTCACCTGCCCCAAGTTGATAATATCCAGGCCATCAGAAAACCTATCCAGAATACTTCTCTGCATATGAAGTGGAAGGTCGCTCAGTGTCACACTATTACCTATTCTCTGTATATACACAACAAAAAGCATTTTGTGTCATTGGCTTGATCTAAATAGTACTAAAATATTCCAGGACAAAAAAATTCAAATCTTGCCAAAATGATAACACTTCAGTAAAAGACAAAAATGTTGGAGAAACTCAGCGGGTGAGGCAGCATCTATGGAGCGAAGGAATAGGTGACGTTTCAGCTCGAGACCCTTCATCAGTCTAAAGAAGGGTATCGACCCGAAACGTCACCTATTCCTTCGCTCCATAGATGTTGCCTCACCCGCTGAGTTTCTCCAGCTTTTGTCTACCTTCAATGTTTCCAGCATCTGCAGTTCTTTCTTAAACACTTCAGTGATAACTCCTCAGAAGAACATGCTTAAATTTGGAAAGTTCACTACCAGATAAAAGTGAACTTCTAAAACATACATTGCATATTTTCTCAGTGACCTTTCCACCTTTAGGGAAAGTAGCCAAGTCAATCACAGTTTAATCCAGAGAGTCAACAGGTGGAAAATATAGCTAGTCAGTGTTTCATTTTTTGTCAACTTTGTTGAGCCTAGGGGAAATATTCCTGCTACTCATGGCCTGCAAGAAGTGCTAAAATTAAATGGCAACTGTTCAGCTTCTTCTGTCCATCTAGATTCAAAAGTTCCAAGAAACTGCTTCCTTCATTAGAAATCACCACAGTCCCCTCAAGATTCTACAGTACAAACTGCCTCATTAGAGCAAAAAGGTTGCTTGTTTTCTCACAAGCAACAAGTAAAGGTGGATTTGAGATTTACAAAGACTGTTTAAATCTCATCCATCCTTTTTGGGATTTAAGATCCCCTTTTGTGCCCATCATCCCTTTACCTCCCCTCCCACCACAACTCTTCATTCTCTTCACCACTTGTACAACCCCCACAGTCCCACCTCCAATTCTACCTCTGCTTCTAAAGAGATCTACATAAACAAAACCACTTTAGGAGATTTACCTCAGGAACAAAAATCTATTTTAGCAAATATCAACTATCATATTCGACTGTACACTATCCAATACACCTTGGTGCACCAATACCTTTGACAGAGTAACATCTGAAATGTACCAAACTGCTAATCAAATATTCCAGAGAAATATGTTTGGCAGATGGCATCTTTAACTAATTTATAGACATTCACGATGCCATACTAGTTTAATTGTCACATTTTGTTCTTTAAATCAGGATTCCATGTTTGTAAGTGAGAATTATTGATGTACAGGGGGATCCAAGATGTACCTGGGGTCCAAGTCCACAACTTCCCAAAAAGCAAGATTTAGATAGAGTGGTAAAGATGGTATGCTTGCCTTCACAAATCAGGGCATGGAGTACAAGGGTCAGGAAGTCATGATGTAGCTTTATAGGACTTTGTCTATGCCACATTTTAAGCATTGTGTGCACTTCTGCTTAAGCCATTACAGGGAGGATGTGGAAACTTTGGAAAGGGTGCAGCTGTTGTTTACCAGAATGCTGTCTAGATTAGGCTTAGCTACAGAGAGGGGTTGGACATACTTGGTTTGTTTTCTCGAGAACGGCCGAGGTTGTGGAGTGATCTAATAGAAGTATATAACATTTTGAGGTGCATAAGTTCTGACTGTCTACCCCATTTCGCGTGTTAGAAATATCAAATACATGTAGTCTTTGATTTAAGGTGACAGGGACAAATGTTTAAAGGTGATGTGCAGGATACGTTTTTTTAAACTATTTAGAGTGTAGAATACCAGGAATGCACTGCTGGAGGAGAATAATACAATAGTGGCATTTAAGAGACTTTTGGATAGTTAAATATAGAAAATAGGTGCAGGAAAAGGCCATTTGGGCCCTTCGAGCCAGCACCGCTCAATGAGGTACACAAGTATGGAGGGACATGCATGATATTGATTACATGCAGGCAGTTAATCTAGGCCTCAATTTTGGCACAGACATTGTTAACCCAAGAGCCTGGTCTTGTGCTGCATGGCTCAGGTTTAGAACAGCAACTATTGAGCAATACATGGTGTAACCACAATTAAACGTTCAAAAAAGAAAAATCATAATATACATTTAAAAAAATCCAGATTCATTAAAAATTCACTGTGGATATCTAATCAAACACTATTTATCCAGCTACAGAATTCTAGGGCATTATGGATAAGCCCATTTGCACACATCAATCACCTAAAATTAATTGATCAATAATGTTAAAGCAAAAATTTACAAAATGGGTGGCAACCCATTTTTTAATTATTTTTTAAATTTTAAACATCTTTTAATTATTCCTACCCTGGTAATCTTCAGATTATTTAGCTGGTGTTGCCAATTCAGAATTGTTTCCATACGGTAAACCCAGATATTTATGTTTCCAACAAGGACACACCTTCCCACCTCACGAACTAGGATACAGAGTGCAGAACCCAGATCCTGCAGAAGGTTTTTGATTAGTCGAGGATTCTGTTGGTCCTCAATCACTGTAACAGAACAAGATGGCATGATTCAGTCCTTACACATTAATTGTAAAAAAGATACAAATAAGTGGAATACATAGGCACACCAGAAATCCAAATTATCTTTTAGGCACTGGGCTTGTTTGAAGTTATTCTACAATTACAGTGTAGTTTCTTATAATGTTACAGACAGAATTCGGTGAGTTTACAAAATGCAAGTTGCTCATGGGCCGAATAACCTGTTCCAGTGCTGTGCAGTTCGAGCTCCTGAACTTAAAATTCAACGGCCGCTTTCTGAAAAGATCAAGGCAGCATATTCGAGCTTAATGAAAAGATACTTTCAAGAGTCATGTCAAAAGTGTTTAATTAGGGGTTTAGACATTGGAAAACTTTAGGAATAATAAGGATAGAACATCTTTATAGGAATGGGAAATTCCTCTCATTTCAGGAGTTGAAAGAGATTTATGGATTGCAAGCAAATAATTTATTTAGATATTTACAAATTAGAGATTATGTCAAATTAAATACGCTAAATTATAGAAATAGAGATCCGGGTTTACTTGATGAAGTACTTAACAAGCATCCAACAACAGAAAAATTAATAGCATATATATACAATATTTCTTTGGACAGGGAAATGCCAAAAACTGAACTATTCCGATAAAAATGGGAAAATGAAATTGGTTTACCTATATCAGAAGATTTTTGGGAAGAAAGCTTACAACTAATTCATCGCTGTTCGTTAAATGCCAGACATACTTTGATACAATTCTCAAATTGATACTCAAAAAAGAAATTAAATAGAATTTTTCCTAATATATCACCATTATGTGATAAATGTCAGCACGTGGAAGCCAATTTAACTCATAGTTTTGTAATATGTACAAAACTTAATAACTATTGGACTGAGATTTTTAGAATTATTTCCATAGTTTTAAAGATCACATTAAGCCCCGACTTAAAATTAATTATATTTGGGGTTTTAGATTCAAACCAAACTTTAACAGTAAATCAAATAAATTTTCTGGATTACTGTTTAATAATTGGAAAAAAATTAATATTACAATTTTGGAAGGGACCATTATCCCCGACAATTAAAATGTGGACAGAGGAAATGTTGGAGACATTACAACTGGAGAGAATTAGGTTTATCCTAATGGATAAACTTGAGCTTTTTGAACAAATATGGTCTCCATTCACTGATTATATGAAGGGGTAGCTGGGCTCGGCATTGAAACTCAATAAATACCCGGTCGAAAGATCAAATAAAAATGTTTAATTTCAGATTTATATACTCGTCTCTATATATTATATTTAGAAATTGCTCCATTCATTGATAAGATGTATACTGTTTTCTTTTCCACAAGTATAATAACAGTTTACTAGTTATATGGTTTTTTTTTTTGGTTTTTTTTTTTGGTTTTTTTGTTTTTTTGTTTTTTTGTTTGTTGTTTTTTATTTAAATTTTTTTTTTTTTAATTTTTTTAATATTAATCAAATATAATCATACTCTTTTAATTATCCACTATTCTTTCTTTATACGTTTTTCTTATTCTCTTTTTCACTCTATATAAAAAAAAATATATATATATATATATAGTTTGCTAATATTTATATAATTTTGGAAAGATGTATTAACTATATCTGAAAAAAATTGTTATATTATTTGTAATATGTATGGCCTCTAATAAAAATATATTTTAAAAAAGTGTTTAATTATTATATGTACCGACAATGGACCATTGAAATTCTCATTGTTGCAGCTTAACAGGCCAGTAAGCAAAATAACCCAGATAATAACTCAAAAATACATTAAATGAATAACCACAAAAGAGCAACAAAAAAAGTGCAACCAAAGACAAGCCCATAGAAGGTCATTTTTGCTGACATTAATGTTTTGCAGTGTTCAAGAACCTGATGGCTGCAAGGAAGAAGCTGTTCTTGAAACTGGTGGTGTTGGTTTCAAGCTCTTGTACCTTCTTCCCAATGCTAGAAGCAAAATGAGAGCATGCGCAGGGTGGTGAGGATCTTTGATGATATTGGCTGGCTTTTTATGAGAGTGCCTCCTATAGATACCTTCGATAGTGGGAGGTCAGTCCCTGTGATAGACCCAGCAGTCTGGTCTGCTTTGTTCTGTGGCATTCAAGGTGCCAAACCAGGCTATGATGCGAAGTTCGATGGAGTATTTGTTGTATTCCTTAAGGCTGGAGAGGCACGCTTCAATCGCAGCCTACACATAGGAAGGAGCACAGCCAGGTGGTCTGAATTTCCAAAGTGAGGGTGAAGGATGGAACATCATGCTGAACTTAGATCTTAGTGCAACTTTGTTGACCATTTCCAAAGATGAGATGAAGATTCCAAACCCATACAGCACTGAAACATGCTGACCAAGATGATCAATATCCCTCCAAATGTTTCCTATCTATATAGCTGTCCAAATAATGATAGATCTCTCCCCCCTATTTTGACCACTGCAAAAACAAAACCATTATGAGCCAACCACACAGGTGGGACTAGCGTAGATGGGCCACTTTGGCTGGCATGGGCTAGTTGAGCTGAAGAGATTGTTTCTGTGCTGTATGACTATGACAATTGGAAGGAATCAAGTCACAAACTACAAAATTGTTTTACAACAAGTTATTCACAATAGCAGGAAACATCACATTTTATCACAACCCAGGTCTAATCATCTGTATTTAATTTGCATGCTGTGTACACTTTCCATTGTCTCAGGAAAGCAGCCAACATAATCAAGGACCATTTACACAATGGGCAGAAGCTACATAATCTTGAAAGCATGTACCACCAGATACAGAACAGCTTCTTCTCTGTTGCTTCTAGACAACTTCTGAACAGTTTTCTTATAAGTTCAGGTATCATCTTGATCTCCCAACCTACCACAATCCAACCCTTGCACTTTTTTAAAAATCTGCACATTCTCTCTAACGGTAACACTATTTCACTGTCACTGAGGCAAGGAGGCTAAACAGAGGAGGAAAGGAGTAAAAGGTACAGTCTGCTGTTTCTCGTGTGTGATTGTTCCGCGTTTTTTCCTCTAGGTTTTAGTGCAGAGATGCCAAGTAAAATGGTGCAATCAGTCGAGGTACCGAGTATAGAAGTTGGGATGCTGTGTTACAGTTGTACAAGATTTGGATGAGGCCACATTTGGAGGATGTTGGAAAGCTGGAAAGAGTGCAGAGATTTACGAGGATGTTGCCAGGTCTTGAGCGCCTGAGCTACAAAGAGAGGCTACGCAAACTAGGACTAGCACGAGCCTTTTACCCAGAGTAGTGGAACCAAGAAACAGAGGAAATAGGTTTAATGTGAGAGAGGAACGTTTAACAGGCAGCAGAGGGACAACCTTTGCCACACAAAGGTGGTGGGTATATGGAACGAGCTGCCGGAGGAGGCAGTTGAGGATGGTACTTAACAACATTTAAAAGACATTTGGACATGTACATAGAAAGGAAAGGTTTAGAGGGATATGGGGCAAACACAGGCAGGAGGAACTCAAGTAGAAGGGACAACTTGGCCAAGAAGAGTCGAAGAACCTGTTTTCGTGCTGTGTGACACCATAAATCAAATAGTGAAAGGACAGACAGCAAATGGTGTGGGACTAAGGAATGTCATGCCCCCTTTCACAGCTCAAGGAATAGGATATAAAAGCTGGGCATTATGTTGCAAATTTCTAAAACAGTGGTCAGATTGCACAAATTATCGTGTATATTTTTTGCCAACACTATAGAAAGGATGTGTTCCTCTGGATGTACAGAGGAGATTCACCTGGACTGCAGGATTTTAGCTGTTGGTGAGATTGGTTTTTTCCCCCTGGAGTGAAGATTAAGGGGTGACCTAATAAAGATATAAAATTATAAGAGGCATGGATAGGGTAGATAATCAAAATTTGTTTCCATGGTATGGGTATCAAAATCATGGCATGGATTTAAGATGGGAGGAAAGAGTTTTAAAAGAGTGAATAACAATAGCAATAATGAGTCATGCAGTTGCATCCCAGCCTTGGTCATTCACAATAACCTCCACATATCCAGTTGGATGCGGCACAATGACGCAGCTCGTAGGGCTGCTTCCTCTCAACACCACAGACCCGGATTTGATCCTGACATCAGATGCTGCCTGTGAGTATATGGAGTTTATATATTCTTCCGAGAAATGGACAGGTTTCCTCCGGGTGCTCCGGTTTCCTCCCACAAACCAAACACGTGTGGGTTTGCAGGTTAATTGACAGTCTGGGATGAGAAAGTGGTATAACATCGAACTACGGTGAATGGGTGATAGATGCTGAGTGGACTCAGTGGACTGAAGGGCCTGTTCCCACTCTACTTTTCAATTCAAGTGACATGCCTAATTTCCAACTACAGATCAAAAGAAATGTTCTGGTTTGACATTATGGTTCGTATTTGCACACAGCACCGTTCCAATCTCTTCTGTTTTAAATACCTAGTCTGCGATTCTGGTGAAATACCACTCTGCAAGTGCCAAAATAAAGAAGAAAATATGCTCACTGTATATCCTCTGAACTTAAAATTTAAACAAATTGCAACAAAATGTATTAGCAAAAAGTGATTTAGTATAGTTTGAAGACCATACAGAACATTTTTAATTTTTAAAAGATGAAATTTACCTTTCCGAACAATCTTTTCCAAAATATTGAAATAATTCTTCTGTGCAGCTCCACTTAAAGAAGTTAGCTGCGAGTTTGCTATTAGCTGAAGAAGCTGTTAAGTTAAAAAAGTATTACAAATATCAATGAATTGCACCTCATTGCAGGCTAAATACACTTATTAATTATCTAGATACCAATACTGAGTTCAAGAGACAGAGTGCGTATAGGTTTAGTTTATATTTACAGCATGGAAACCAGCCTTTCCGCTGACTATTGATCACCTGTTCACACTGGTTCTATGTTATCCCACTTTCACATTTACTCCCTGTAAACTGGGGGCATTTTTTATTTTTACAGACGCCAATTAACCTACAAACAAACATGTCTTTTGGGACGTGGGAGGAAACCAGAGCACTCAAAGGAACTCATGCAGCCATAAGAAGAACAATCAATCTCCAGTGGCCCAGGAGCCGTTGGAGGAAGAGTTTCCGGACTGTGAGTTATAAAATCGAGTGCGGGGCTTTGCTTCACAGAGGCCCAGGAGCCGTTGGAGCAAGAGGAGGAGTTTCCGGGCGGAGCGTTATAAAATCGAGTGTGGGGCTTTGCTTCAGAAGCCCAGGAGCCGTTGGAGCAAGAGGAGGAGTACACAAATCTGTAATGTTCCACACTTCAAAGGAAGTGTTCTGGTGGAAGCCGCTGATTGGTGGAAGCGGACTGGAGGAGGCAGCTGATTGGGTGCAACCCCAGGTTTGCATTTCTGCTTTCTGGTTAAGGGTACAGTGAGCCAAGGGTACAGTGAGCCAAGGGTACAGTGCTTTTTAATAAAGGTTAGTTTAAAGGATTAAGATTTTTATAGTGCGAGTTGATTTAATTTGGGGGCAAGCCATGTCAGTTGAGATCGGCTCCATGGTTTGCTCATCCTGCAACATGTGGGGGATCAGCGATATGGTCAGTGTCCCTGGAAACTACGTTTGCAGGAAGTGTGTCCAGCTGCAGCTCCTGGCAGACCGCATTGAACGTTTGTAGGCTGTGGGCCGAGGAGCTTTATTCTAATGTTTCGTGACCGAAGTCACAGAACTACATGAAATTTTCACATATTGTGTAAAAAAATTATATAAATCATCCCTGAAACTCGTCAAGAACAAGACTCTAATTTTCTCTAATTTTAAATAAATTAGAGAAAAAAACGGAAAATTTTCGGGTATTTTTAGTTCAATCAAAGCACGTTTAACATTGAGTTGTATGCCAGTTGGCCAATCACACGCTTTGTGTCAGGCTAGCTAGGCAGCGCACACATCATGGCTGAGAGGACTTCACTGATGCCTGTTTTACTGGAGATTCCGATGAAGGTTCTTTCTAGTTCTGTGGATTACATGTCGTGGAAACTTGCAGCAGGATAATTGAATTCAGTGAGAAAAGCATTAAGAAGTCTGAAGAATGTGCAGCTAAGTGGTAGAAGTAGAAGAAAGTCTTGAAAGCAAAGTTGCTGCTGAGATGCTGCAACACAAAGTTGTGAAACCAGTAAAACTTTTGAATCAACTGGAAGGTAAGATCTAAAGTCTGAATTTATGAAAATTAATCTGTATGGACTTTAATTTAATTGCACCCTTTATAATGTGAAAAAAATAGATTTGGAGGCTGTACATTCACTCATTCACTTGCTCATTCACTCATTCATTCACGAAGTTGAGGGCCTAAACTATGTATATCCATAACAAGGTAAATGAAACATTTTCACTAATGCCAGCTTGTTGTAGTCTAATAAGTCTTTAACACTAATCTCGTAGATGCCTGCTATAACTTAACGAGTACAACTGCTCCGATCGGGGGCCTATGTACTTAACATAGTGAGGCCGCGGTCTCAATTATAAAGCGGCCGATTCGCGAACGCCGAGCATGTTTGGATCATGTCCGCGGGGGCGGGGGAAGGTTGTACATAGTGGCGTCGGTAGCGGCCGTTTCCAGGCCCCGACCACGGGAGAAAAACGGACGAATATTCATGGCACTTTATAGGCTGCCATTGGAGTGAGAAATGGTCAGAAATGGCTGATGTTTATGTAGAAATGAATTGGTGTATGTGAACTTGAACTTATTTATCTATGGTAGTAACAGTGTTATTCTCATTAACATTAAGAAGAGGTTGGAACTTTATGAATTGAAGTCCATGCTGACTTAATGACTATGAGATGTTTTTTTGTAGGCTCTGCCTGACCCTCCACTTGAACTTGAACTAACTTATCAATGGACTTATCAAAACTTATGAAAAGACTTGGAATCTGATGAAGAATATTCAGATGAAGATCAGATGTAATGTAAACAAATAAATTGTGGAAATAAATTATATAATGTTTTATTTTAGTGTCGATCATTTCACTGTTTATTTGGTCAAATGTTTTAAACAATAAGTGAATTACTTATGAAAATGGCGTGCTGGTGAATGACAGTGCAACAGTCCATCCACACTTACATCCACACACACATCCATCCGTACGCACACTTCCATGCATACACACACACATCCATCGGCACGCAGACATACATGTACACATCCATGCACACACATACATCCACAAATATTCATCCACACATACATCCATCCACACATACATCCACATATACACGTTTGACAGGTATACACAGAGACACACACACACAAACTACAGATACTTAAACAATGCAACACTTTTAGGGTTATTTTAGGTTAAAGGTGATAGCCCTCATTTGCAAAGGCACCATCGGGGGGTCTCTAACATAAATATAGGCTCATTGTAGCTTAAAATGAATACTCATCATCAGAGCATTCGATTCTTGGTCAGGATGTGACATTTACATCAGAAGTAAGACTGGTCTCTTACAGGTCTGTCACCCAGCCTGGCCCAGCCCCAGTCCCACTATGGCTGTTACGCCCACTCTCCCCACTATGGCTGTCAGTGGGGTTCAGTAAATGGGGGAACCCAGAGGATCTGTCCTGACCCTTTAATTAGGCAGGTTCATGAGCCCTTAAAACCCGGGACATCTGCTGCAGTCTCATTACATTTCCTATTAAAGCGACTGGAAGATGCCTTGCAGGACTGTCCCCCAGCCTGGAACTGCACCAGTCCCACTATGGCCGTGACCCCCACTCTGCACGCTGGCAGTCAGTGGGGTTCAGTAAAGAGAGGAACCCACACGGACTGCCCTCACCGATTAATTAGGCTGGTTCAGGAGCAGGGCCTCGGCGACAGTGTCATTAAAAAAACACTCACAATTATATTCATATTATTTTTATATAATATAATTATACTTAATTATATTATATAAAATTATATTATATATTAATTATACTTAATTATATATGATTAGTCATATTTACGATAGATAGAGATATATATCTAGGTATAATATATAGTTTATTTTTTTGAATGCCACATTTATTGACAACAAAATACACATACAGGCAAAACAGAGACACACAAAAGACAATCGCAAAATGACAAAATACAAATCACCTAACCTCTATTTGCATCACATCAGATCCTCTGAACATTCTATCATAGAAGCATCTTATTCACAGGCACCATAGCATGCTCATCCATTCATATCCTTAATCAATCTTGACATTTGTAATAGTACCGGTTTCCATATAATATTAAAGGCATCGGTCCTCAAATAATATAGTTTAAATGGACTCCAACACGGAAATAGGCTGCCCATGGTGTAATATGGGCACTGGCCACTAGATGGCACTTACTTTTCCGATCTACAATACAATACCATTTATTGTCATTTGAAACCTCGTTGAGGTTCAAATGAAATTTCGTTTCTGCAGTCATACATACAAGAAGAAAAGAACCAAGACACAACACATTTTACACAAACATCCATCACAGTGAATATCCTCCTCACTGTGATGAAAGGCAAAGTCTTATCTCTCCCCTGCAGGAGAGAGTTATCTCATTTTCTAATTAGTTTAATTATTTAACGTGCAACTTTTGGCACTGTCGAGTTATGACATCCTTCTCAATTACATTTCATCTAAATCTGTGGAAAATCCCATGTAGTTCTGTGACCTTGACGATTTCTAGAAAACGATTTCTAGACACATTTTTGATGCTCGGCCCACAGCCTATTTAGAGCTGGGGTTAGATTCATACTGGAGCATCCACGATGCTGAGAAACTCGTGAATAGCACGTACAGTGAGTTGGTCACACCGCAGGTAAAAATTAAGTGGACAGAAAGGGAACGGGTGGCCATTAGCCAGCGTAGCAGTAGGCAGGTAGTGCAGGAGTCCCCTGCGGTCATCTCCCTCCTAAACAGATATACCCTTTTGGATACTGTTGGGGAGATGGCTCATCAGGGAACGGCAGCAGCAGTCAGGTTCATGGCACCATGGGTGGCTCTGCGGCACAGGAGGGGAGGAAAAAGAGTGGAAGGGCTATTGTAATAGGGGATTCAATTGTAAGGGGAATAAATAGGCGTTTCTACTGCCGCAAACTAGACTCCAGGATGGTATGTTGCCTCCCTGGTGCAAGGGTCAGGGATGTCACTGAACGGTTGCAGAACATTCTGGAGGGGGGAGGGTGAACATTGCTGTCGTGGTGCACATTGGCACCAACGATATAGGTAAAACACGGGATGAGGTCCTACAAGGCGAATTTAGGGAGCTAGGAGATAAATTTAAAAGTAGGACCTCAAAGGTAATTATCTCTGGATTACTACCAGTGCCACGTGCTAGTCAGAGTACAAATAGGAGGATATTGCAGATGAATACATGGCTTAAAAAATGGTGCAACAGGGAGGGATTCAAATGTCTAGGGCATTGGAACCAGTTCTGGGGGAGGCGGGACCAGTACAAACAGGACTATCTGCACCTTGGCTGGAATGGAACCAATATCCTTGGGGGAGTGTTTGCTCGTGCTGTCAGGGAGGATTTAAACTAATGTGGCAGGGGGATGGGAGCATGAGCAGAGAGACAGAGGGGTGTCAAATGAGGGTAGAAGCAATAGGTAGCAAGGTGAAAAGAAAAAGTGGCAGGCAGAAACATCCAGGACATAAATCAAAAAGGGCCACTTTTCAACATAATTGTATAAGGGGTAAGAGTGTTGTAAAAACAAGTCCGAAGGCTTTGTGTCTCAATGCAAGGAGCATTCGTAATAAGGTGGATGAGTTGAATGTGCAGATAGTTATTAATGAATATGATATAGTTGGGATCACGGAGACATGGCTCCAGGGTGACCAAGGCTGGGAGCTGAACATCCAGGGATATTCAATATTCAGGAGGGATAGACAGAAAGGAAGTGGAGGTGGAGTAGCGTTGCTGGTTGGAGAGGAGATTAATGCAATAGAAAGGAAGGACATAGAAACATAGAAATTAGGTGCAGGAGCAGGCCATTCGGCCCTTCGAGCCTGCACCGCCATTCAATATGATCATGGCTGATCATCCAACTCAGTATCCCGTACCTGCCTTCTCTCCATACCCTCTGATCCCCTTAGCCACAAGGGCCACATCTAACTCCCTCTTAAATATAGCCAATGAACTGGCCTCAACTACCCTCTGTGGCAGAGAGTTCCAGAGACCCACCACTCTCTGTGTGAAAAAAGTCCTTCTCATCTCGGTCCTAAAGGATTTCCCCCTTATCCTTAACCTGTGACCCCTTGTCCTGGACCTCCCCAACAATCTTCCTGCATCTAGCCTGTCCAACCCCTTAAGAATTTTGTAAGTTTCTATAAGATCCCCTCTCAATCTCCTAAATTCTAGAGAGTATAAACCGAGTCTACGCAGTCTTTGTTCATAAGACAGTCCTGACATCCCAGGAATCAGTCTGGTGAACCTTCTCTGCACTCCCTCTATGGCAATAATGTCCTTCCTCAGATTTGGAGACCAGAACTGTACGCAATACTCCAGGTGTGGCCTCACCAAGACCCTATACAATTGAAGTAGAACCTCCCTGCTCCTATACTCAAATCCTTTTGCTAAGAAAGCTAACATACCATTCGCTTTCTTCACTGCCTGCAGTACCATGACACCCAGGTCGCGCTGCATCTCCCCTTTTCCTAATCGGCCTCCATTTAGATAAGATAGGACGTTAGCTTGGAGGATGTGGAATCAATATGGGCAGAGCTGCGAAACACTAAGGGGCAGAAAAGGCTAGTGGGAGTTGTGTACAGGCCACCTAACATTAGTGGAGGTGGGGATGGCATCAAACAGGAAATTAGAAATGCCTGCAACAAAGGTAAAACAGTTGTAATGGGTGACTTCAATCTACATATAGATTGGGTGAATCAAATTGGCAGGGGTGCTGAGGAAGAGGATTTCTTGGAATGTAAGCGGGATAGTTTTCTCAACCAACATGTAGAGGAACCAACGAGAGAGCAGGCTATTCTAGACTGGGTATTGAGTAATGAGGAAGGGTTAGTTATCAGTCTTGTTGTGCGTGGCCCCTTGATCAAGAGTGACCATAATATGGTTGAGTTCTTCATTAGGATGGAGAGTGACATTGTTAATTCAGAAACAAGGGTTCTGAACTTAAAGAAAGGCAACTTTGAGGGTATGAGATGTGAATTGGCCAAGATAGACTGGCAAGTGATTCTTAAAGAGTTGACGGTGGATATGCGATAGAAGGCATTTAAAGACTGCATGGATGAACTACAACAATTGTTCATCCCAGTTTGGCAAAATAATAAATCAGGGAAGGTAGTGCATCCATGGATGACAAGGGAAATCAGGGACAGAATCAAAACAAAAGATGAAGCATACAAATTAGCCAGAAAAAGCTGCCTACCAGAGGACTTGGAGAAATTTAGAGTCCAGCAGAGGAGGACAAAGGGCTTAATTAGGAATGGGGGGAAATAGATTATGGAAGAAAACTGGCCGGGAACATAAAAACTGACTGCAAAAGTCTTTATAGACATGTGAAGAGAAAAAGGTTAGTTAAAACAAATGTAGGTCCCTTGCAGTCAGAAACTGGTGAATTGATCATGGGGAACAAGGACATTGCAGACCAATTGAATGACTACTTTGGTTCTGTCTTCACTAAGGAAGACATAATCTGTCATGAAATAGCAGGCGACCGGGGGTCAAATGAGATGGAGGAACTGAGTGAAATCCAGGTTAGTCGGGAAGTGGTGTTAGGTAAATTGAATGGATTAAAGGCAGATAAATCCCCAGGGCCAGATAGGCTGCATCCCAGAGTACTTAAGGAAGTAGTACCAGAAACAGTGGATGCATTAGTGATAATTTTTTCAAAACTCTTTAGATTCTGGAGTAGTTCCTGAGGATGGGAGGGTAGCTAATGTAACCCCACTTTTTAAAAAGGGAGGGAGAGAGAAAACGGGGAATTACACACCACTTAGTCTAACATCGGTAGTGGGGAAAATGCTAGAGTCAGTTATTAAAGATGGGATAGCAGCACATTTGGAAAGAGGTGAATTCATTGGACAAAGTCAGCATGGATTTATGAAAGGTAAATCATGTTTGATGAATCTTATAGAATTTTTTGAGGATGTAACTAGTAGAGTGGATAAGGGAGAACCAGTGGATGTGTTATATCTAGACTTTCAGAAGGCTTTCGACAAGGTCCCACTTAAAAGATTAGTATACAAACTTAAAGCACACCGTATTGGGGGTTCAGTATTGATGTGGATAGAGAACTGGCTGGCAGACAGGAAGCAAAGAGTAGGAGTAAACGGGTCCTTTTCAGAATGGCAGACAGTGACTAGTGGGGTACCGCAAGGCTCAGTGCTGGGACCCCAGATATTTACAATATAAATTAATGATCTGGATGAGGGAATTGAATGCAACATCTCCAAGTTTGCAGATGACACAAAGCTGGGGGGCAGTGTTAGCTGTGAGGAGGATGCTAGGAGGCTGCAAGGTGACTTGGATAGGTTTGGGTAAGTGGGCAAATGCATGGCAGATGCAGTATAATGTGGATAAATGTGAGGTTATCCACTTTGGTGGCAAAAACAGGAAAGTAGACTATTATCTGAATGGTGGCCGATTAGGAAAAGGGGAGATGCAACGAGACCTGGGTGTCATGGTACACCAGTCATTGAAAGTAGGCATGCAGGTGCAGCAGGCAGTGAAGAAAGCGAATGGTATGTTAGCATTCATAGCAAAAGGATTTGAGCATAAGAGCACGGAGGTTCTACTGCAGTTGTACAGGGTCTGCACGAAATCCTCGCGCGCCACCTGCGTGACGTATCGCGTACGCACGCTGATGCATTGGGCATGCATGGACGTCCTGACGTCTCACGTGTATCGCATGGTGACGCAAGGTGACGTGTGTAACCATGCGTCGCCGCAGGGTATTCTAATGACGTCACGCGCACCAGACGGCATGATAACGCGTGATTTGCGCGCGACATCGCGCAACCTATTTTACATATGACGCGTAAATGAGGCGTTAATGACGGCCAAGTGGGACAGGCCCTTAAGTCATAAAATAATAAAGCAAAGAAACCAGCCTTCGTTCGGCTCAACTCGTCAACGCCAACCAAGATGCCTCATTCAAGTTGATCCCATTTGTTCAACACATCTTATCCATGTATTGGGGTGGTATCTTTACTGCCCACTAAATGGTAGAAGTGATTTCCCTTAATACAAAAAGGGGATGGCATTCTATGAATAGATATTCCAGATCAGCGGTGCAGAATTGAGCTACTCACTAACAGGATCCAAGGGCACTAGATTAAATTTAGATCTCTGATACAGTGAGGCGACTGCTCTACCAGCTGCACCGTTGCATTTTCTTGAAGAAACAAGGAACTACAAAGACAAGGTGCTGGAGTAACCCAGCAGTTCAGGCATTATCTCAGAAGAACATGCATTGGTGACATTTTGGATCAAGGACCTTCTTCAGACCAATTGCGGGAGAAAATGGCAAGAAAAGAAGGGCAGGACAAAGTCTGGGAAATAATAGTCCAGATAACTGTGGGAGTCAGCAAGTTTGAAGTAGGCACCAGTCGATTATCTATTCTTGAGATTGAGACAGAAAGATTAAGAAATGGAAAGTGAATTCAGAAATAGTCCAAGTGAATGAAGGCAGAGTTGAAGTAGTTAATGAAATTAGTTCTGCATGGGTGCAGGAGACCCCAATTCAGTCATCACTGTAGTGTTTGGAAAGGTGTGCTTTTGGATCATAGACTGTTCAACCTAACCACCAAAAAGGCAGGCATAGCTGGGACCAATGCCAGTGCCCATGGCTACACTTTTACCTTGAAGAAAATGAGAGGGGTCAAAAGAGTTGTTGAAAGGGAGCACGAGTTCGCCAGGCAGAAGAGAGCATTAGAGGGAAACTAATTTGGTCTTGTTTTAAGGAGGAACCGGGAAGCCTCGAGACCTTCCTGGTGGGGAGGATGGAGTTGTAAACGGATTGGACGTCCATCTGTACTTCATTTAAGTGAATGGATTTGCACTAGATACATCATCCATGGCTTATTGAGTGCAAACAAAAGTGTTTTTGCAGCTGGACTAAGCATTAGGAGATTAGATCTACAAACTCATCAATCTCACCACTCACCTACACACCAGGCCAATTGATAGTGGCCAATAAACCTACAAACCCACACAGCATTGGGGTGTGGGAGAACCCAGAGGAAACCCATGCAGTCACAGGGATTATGAAACTCCATGTAAAAGTTACAATCAACCCTAGTCTGTGGAGCTGCGAGGCAGCAGCCATACTGGTTGTGCCAGTTTGTCATCAGTAACAGAAAAGCAATTGAAAGAATTGGAAGCTCACCACTGCACTACTTTTGCTAATTCAAAGGGCATATATACTCTCTGCAATTTAGAGAGTAGTTTCACAACTTACTTTAACAACATAGTTGAATCTTCTCATGTCTTCAATTGCACTTGAAAAATCCAAACGGTTAAAAGCTTCTCCCAGTGTACAATAACCATGTCTCTGGAAGTGAAGATGGAAGATTTAAAGACAAATCGCATTCAAGAGATTGGCAATGACAGCCATGTACAAAAATAACCTACTTCTCTAGTACTTCCTTTATGAACATGGATCCACTTTTCCCGATAGAAGTCTGTAAAAAAAAACCAATCTGAATTGTAGTTTATTTTGTGAATAAGTTTTAAAGATTAACACTTTCAAAAAATATACTTCCCACACTCAAAATCAGAGTGATAGTGTGGAAACAGACCCTTCAGCCCAACTTGCCCACATCGGCCAACATGGCCCAGATACACTGGTCCTACCTGCCTGCACTTGGTCCATATCCCTCCAAACTTGTCCTCGATTCCCTTACTCTGGGTAAGAGATTCTGTGCATCTACCTGATCTATCCCTCTCATAATTTTATACATTTTCATTTGTATCAAATCATGGCCAAGGAAGAAAATGGCCTACATTGACACTCCCCGACTTACACAAGGGTTACGTTCTGTCAACCCTTATGCAGTCAGATTCTACACATCAGAATCACCTCAAAACCAAATAGAAACAAAGACCTGCAGATGCTGGTTAATTTACAGTCAGGCAGCATTTCTGGAAACATGGACAGGTGACATTTCTGGCCAGGTCTGATTCAGTCTGCTGATTTGATTCAGCACTTTGTGTCATTTCACCTTGAAACTAGCTCTGCACCAGCGAGCCCTTCTTCACCAGTTACCATACTGTCCGATTGACGCAACTGTTGTTGCAATCGTATTGTAGTCCCTGGCTGATCGTGCATCCTTCAGGCCGCCTCCACTGACAGGAATCTCTCGGTCGCGTGGGGCTCCCTCCCCACTCATCAGCTGCTGCTGCTACTTCGTCCTGTCAGCCATCTCTTTGTCCACGCCGGCCTGAAGAAAACGCTGTCAGCCAGGGGCTACAAAGTGATCCTCACAACATCCCGTGGCTAGTTTTGGACGTGTAGGAAGGAATTGCAGATGCTGGTTTATAACGAAGACGGATACAAGATACTGAAGCAACTTAACAGGTTAGGCAGCATCTCTGGAGAAAAGGAACAGGTGACCCTTCTTCAGAATGACCCAGAACAGACCGTCTTGTCATTTTCCAAAACAAATCACTCATATCTTCCTACTGTGAATCAGCAATTCTGATCTTAACAGATAATAGTATTAGCTTGATTACTACATGAAAATTAGAACATTCAAGCACCAAAAATATTAGCAAAAATGAACAGCAATTTAATTTAGGACTAAACACAATGACTAAATAATACATCCAGAAAGTGTCAATTGTTCGCTTTTAATTGAAGGTGAAAATTCTTACATTCACTTTGTGTGCTAATGTTAAAGTGATCTTTCTTCCTCTTTTTTGCTGCCACCGCACAGTCTTCAACAATTTTATTGTCGTTGCTCTCTTCTTGCAATCTATGGCCAAACATAAATGATGTCAAATATGTTTTAAAAAAATTATGCACACATGCAAAGCCATTTACAACTAGCAAAAAATATTAGAAACAAGCAATGCTTCTGAACAATAATTTGAATTCATTAAAATCATGAAAAGTCAATGAAACAGTAATTATATCACTGACAGTCGAGTTATTAGCCATAGTAGCAACATAGAAATAACATTGAAAAACACGTGGAATTTAGTTTTAAAGGAGCTCTAATTCATTGTTATGAAGTGTTTTTCCTCTAAAGCCAAGTTCAAAATGTATTATATTTTAATATAAAACATTATATTAAATATAAAGTCATGAGGAATAATAGTAGAATTAGGCCATTCAGCCCATCAAGACAACTCCACCATTAAATCATGTCTGGCCTATCTCTCCCTCGTAACCCCATTCTTCTGCCTTTTCCCCATAACCCCCGACACCTGTACTATTCAAGAATCTATCGATCTCGGCCTTAAAAATATCCACGGACTTTTCCTCCACAGCCTTCTGTGGCAAAGAATTCCACAGATTCACCGCCCTCTGACTAAAGAAATTTCTCCTTGTCTCTTTCCTAAAAGAATGTCATTCAATTCTGAGGCCATGACCTCTAGTCCTAGACTCTCCCACTAGTGGAAACATCCTCTCCACATCCACTCTATCCAAGCCTTTCACTATTCTGTATGTTTCAATGAGGTCCCCCCTCATTCTTCTAAACTCCAGCAAGTACGGGCCCAGTGCCGACAAACGCTCATCATAGGAATATAATCATCATAGAAAACATCATAGAATATAATGCATTATATATTTTATACCAGAGCCTATCATCTGTATTAGGCTAGTTACTGGAGAGGATTTGGAGGGATATGTATTAGGATAGACTGGGGCTGATGAGGGATAATTAGCATGGTTTTGCACATGATGGGCTAGGTTTTATGACGTTTTTTTAAAACGAGGTAATCAATAAGGTTGAAGGGCCAAGGCCGTTGACATTGCCTATATGGACTTTGATATGGTTGAGAAACAAGGAACTGCAAATGCTGGTTTACAAAAAAGCACTGGAGTAACTCAGCAGGTCAGGCAGCATCTCTAGGACCATGGAATGGTGTTTCGGGTCAGGACCCTTCTTCAGACTGATGGGTGCTCTTAAAAATCTGAGGAAGTATGTGCTGGCGTTGGAGAGGGCCCAGAGGAGGTTTATGACAATGATCCCAGGGATGATTGGGTTAACCTATGATGAGTGTATGACGGCACTTAGAGTGTACTCACTAGAACTTAGAACGATGATACATAGAAACATAGAAAATAGGTGCAGGAGGAGGCCATTCGGCCCTTCGAGCCAGCACCGCTATTTATTGTGATCATAGCTGACTGTCCCAAATCAACGATGGGGGACTTTGTTGAAACTTACCGAATAGTGAAAAGCCTGGATAGAGTTGATGTGGAGAGGATGTTTCCACTAGTGGAGAGCCTCAGACCAGAGAACATAGCCGCAGAATAAAAGGATATACCTTCACAAAGGAGATGAGGAGGAATTTCTTTAGTCAGTGGGTGGTGAATCTGTGGAATTCATTGCTACAGAAGGCTGCAGAGGCCACATCAATGGATATTGTTTTTAAGGATGAGATTGATAGATTCTTGATTAATAAAAGTGTCAGGGGTTATGGGGAAAAGGCAGAATGGGGTTGAGCAGGAAAGATAGATCAGCCATGATTGAATGGCTGAGTAGACTTGATGGGCCAAATAGCCTAATTCTGCTCCTACAACTTATTAACTTATGAAAAACATTTCGAAAGACCATGTGTTCCAAGGTTTATAAAGAGAGCATGTTCCAAAAGCTTTGCCTCCTGCTGGATGAAGATATGGCTGCCAATGTTGATGCAAAGGATATTCTAGAAGCCAAAGTAGGAGGGTTACATTAGTTGTGTGGAAGGTTTATACCTCCACCAACAGTCAAGGTATTACTCAGGAGGAAGGCGGGATTTGAAATAAGTGCTGACTTTGCCAGTGATGCCCAGATACCAAGAATGAAAGAAAGCAATAGATAAAAACATTTAAATTGGACTAAGGCCAAAAGGAAAATGCAGCCCTCGACTGGTTTAACAACAGAAATTAACAAATTCTGTGGAACACTGACAAAAAAACCCTCCCAAAGAGCCATATGTGGAACCAGAAAAAAAAAATCAAGAACACTGTGTGAAAAGCCATAAAACCTGCAATACATCAATCTGGCTTGTGAGAATACTGGAAAAATGTTTGATGGAATTTAATACAGAGAAATGTGAGGTGTTGCATTTTTGGAAGCATCGACATGGGTAGTATCGACACAGAAATGGAAGGCCTCAGGGAGGAGTCGTAGAGCAGAGGGATCGAGGAGTGCAGATACATATGAGGAAATATTATATAATAGAACCGCTCGGATAGTGACTTTTATATAAGCTAGGTAATTTGCAAAAGAAAAGCTTAAGGTTTTCAGAAACATATATCTCCTAACAAAATAAAGTACAATGAAACATACACACAGGGAAAGATGAATCAAAACATGGAGGCCTGAACCTGCATAGCTTAGTTTATTGCTTTGGGGCAATTATAACGCTGGAGGAAATTGTATTTGGTATGATTGTGTTGGAGAATGGATAGCTGAATAGGAAATTACCTCTTCTTAGGCCAGAGGTTAACTGCTCTTTCTCTATGGCACATTCTTGAGCTGTGAGGTTTAGGCTGAGTTTGAGATAGAATTCAAGGCTGAGAGATAATAAACCAATAATAAACTTTTGGCACATTGGCCTTCATCAGTCAGAGTATTGAGTATAGAAATTGGGAGGTCATGTTGCAATTCTACAAGACGTTGGTGATGCCGCATATAGAGTATCGTGTTCAGTTCTTGGCACCGTGTTATAAGGAAGATGTCAAGCTGGAAAGAATTGCAGAGAAGATTTACAAGGATGTTGCCATGAGTGGAGGGCCTGAGCTACAGGGAGAAGTTGAGCAGGCTAGGATTCCATTCCTTGGAGGGCAGATCTTATAGAAGTGTACAAAATCATGAGAGGAAAAGATCGGGTAGAAGCACAGTATCTCTTTCCAGAGTAGGGGAATAGAGAACCAGAGGACATAGGTTTACGGTGAGAGGGACAAAGATTTAATAGGAACCCGAGGGGTAACTTCTTCACACAAAGGGTAGTGACTGTGTGGAACAAGCTGCTGGAGGAGGTAGTTGAGGCAGGTGCTATTGTAATGTTTAAGAAACATTTGGACAGGTACATGGATAGGACAGGTTTAGAGAGTTATGAGCCAAACGCAGGCAGGTGGGACTAGAGTGGATGGGACAAGTTGGGCAGAAGGGCCTGTTTACACAGTGTATGACTCAAAATGGCAAAAGCCTTTTTTCCCTAGGGTGGGGGAATCCAAAACTAGAAGATAAAGGTTGAAAATGAGAGGAGACCTCAAAGGGAACAGTGCAAGTTTTTTTCCCACACAAAGGAAGCTTCCAGTCGGTAGAGGCAGTTGCAGTTATAATGTTTAAAAAACATCTAGACAGGTACATGATTAGGAAAGGTTTAGAGGGAGCTGGCTCGTATGCAGCCAAATGGGGCTAGCTCAAGTAGGCACATTGGTTAGCATAGACCAGTTGGACAAAAAGGCCATCTCTGTGCTGTTTAGCCCTGGACTCATACAGCCCAGAAATAGTGGAAGCGGACCCTCTTCAGCCCAACTTGCCCATATCAACCAACATACCCCATCTACATTAGTCTCACCTGCCTATGTTTGGTCTATATCCTTCTAAACCTATCCTATCTATATACCTGCCCAAATGTATTTCAACCATTGTGATGTACCTCCTCAACTACCTCTTCTGGCAACTTGTAAAGTATTTGTCAACATTAGAACGTTATTTTCCTAATATAGGTTGTACTCCAGCCCCTGCCATATCAACTGGTCCTCTAAGGAATCTATCATACCATCAGACACCATGCGTTGACAAGGAATTTAAACATAAGTGTGATCCTGGAAGAGAAGCAGGCAGTTGGCACCAGTAGATCCCCTGCCAACCTGCTGCCAAAACCTGTGAATAGCCACATAAAGATGAGAAAATTCCCTATACCATGTGCCTAAATGTCCAGATATGTGGTTGAAATTCAACTTGAGGATCAGTCATTTAAATACCCTAACCTTGTGCTTCCTGCATAGCAGGCACATGCCGTCAGAGTAGCCAAGGTAGGCACTGCCTACCCTGACTAAAATTATAACATAGCAATAACTAAATATAAATATAAAGGCATGGGAGAATTATGCCTATGTAAGAGACCGATCTCTTAGGTAGGCATAATTCTCCGTGCCTTTCATCCGCAGCACTTGTAACACGGGAAGATCTCTGCAGCCCACGTGCCGTCAGCGCTGCCTGAAGCCGTCAGTTTCAAGCTGGGCTGAAAGCAGCAGAAATTCTGCCTTTGCTGTACTGTTTCTTGTTTCTGCGCATGTTTCTTGGCGGGGTTTTCAAATATGGTTTTGCCAATATTTTAAGTGTATGTTAGGAAACAGCGAGAGAAAAATGGAGGTAGAGTACCAATGATGTGTTTATTTGTGTTTATGTTTTTAATACTGTATTTCCAGGGGAGTGGAGGTGGGGGGAGAGCTCCTTTCCAAGCGTTTGGGGAGTCTGGTCCAGGGTAAAGTTGCGGGGAGGGCACGAATGCTATGAATGAGTGGATTGGGATAATGCCACTTGCGACGCTCCTTGCACGGAGGCGTGGAATGCCACCGCACTGAGGCCGGGGGAGGGGAGAATTAGCCTGGGTGGCTGAGCGGCCGCCAGGCCAGACAGCGGAACCAGCCGCCACCTTAGCTCCTTCTGCCGGTCCTCGCTCACCTCTGGCAGCTCGCTGTCTAAAAACCTCCCTCCTGCCGCTCACTGGCCTCACTCATGTCCTTAAATTCCGACAGCGTGATTGAGGTTACTCGGCTGCGGGAATATAAGGATTTGCAGGAAGCCGCTGACATGAGCGAAGTCGGCGAGCGGCAGGTGTTCCGACGGAGAGCACTTCCAAAGGTGAGCGGGCCGGCAGAAGGCGCTGAAGTGGGGGGCAGTTCTGCTGTCGGGTCCCGGTGGCCGCTCGTAGCTCCCCAAGCTGCTTCTATCCCCAGCTACAGTGCGTGGCTTCGCGCCCGGAGAGCTGCGGTATCGGTGAGTGAGTTACTGGCATTATCCCCGCCACCCTGCTTCTCAACAATCGTGCCCTCCCCACAACTTTACCCCTGACACAGACTCTCCACACGCTGTGAAAGGAACTGTTCCCCCAATTGGTCTAGGACTAGGAAACCTTGTGAAAATTGAAATGTCACTGTTTTTATGTATTTATTTATTTAACGGGGAGAACAATCTGCGCATGCGCGGTTTAAATTTTTTATAAAGTGGACTGAGTGCCTATCCTGAGTAATTACTCACGGCACATGCCTGCTGCATAGTAACAGAATATGGACAAAAAGGCATCAACCACAGGCTGTCATCTCTGGCACTGCAGATAGATAAATCATAGTTTGGTCATAAATAAAATAAATATATAAAGAAGTAGAAGAACAACATTGCTTACTTTGCAGGAAAATTGACCAGTACAGAATGAAAGGCCAATAGAAATGCTTGAACAAAAGTTCAATTTGAGGAAATGCTTCATTTATGAAACAATAAGGCACTGTCAATTATACATTTATCAAAGTGATTTCCATTTAGAATATAGTAATTTTCCAATTATAATACACATAATTGTGTGCACTGCAAACTACGGCAAGTTCACCTGTATCCTTTTAACATGATGTTTGTACCCACAAATTTTATGGCATATTCATAATTTGGGATGATATTTACAAAAAATGACAGCACTTCCAATAAGCGAACAATTTCCATCTCAATCTTCACACTGTCCGAAAATCAAGCTAATGTACACGACTTTCACCCAGAGGGCAATTGCTATCTGGATCACCCTGCCAGAGGGGATGGTGAAGGCAGGTCGTCTTAAACTTTTACAGAAATATCTAAACATTCACTTAAATTGTCAATGCATTGACAATCACTGATCAAATGCTGGTAAATTGGATTAGCATAGATAGCGCGGAGTTGAAGGGCACTGATTATTTTTGTGCTGTACATCCGTGACTATGAGTATGGGGTCAAGTCAAGCTTTCTCACGCTTTTCATCTCTTTATCCCAGCAATTAGCCTTCTGAATCTACACTGCATCAACTCCAGGGCAAATGCATCCACTTAGAAAGAAGAGGTAAAAACTACACCGTGTTCCAAATGCTGGCTCGCGAAAGCTCTGCACAATATCAACAAGACTCTTTCAATAAATTATAACACAACGGTACTGTATCGCACTGGCTGCACAGTGGAATGATGCATCTTGAAAAATGATTTGTTTTTCGAAAGATACTAAGTAGATGCACCCCTGTGTCAACAATATTGTGTTTATCAACAATACTCTAGTGCGGAACCACAAAATGCGATGGCATAGTAGAGCAAATCAACACCCATCATAGCCGCGTTCCGTGGCGTTTGTGAAGCAAAGGTGTGCAGCGGGTACCTTACCGTGTGCACAGCTGCCTTTCTCGGTGACTGCCGTTAATGTTGCTCTCCTCCTCCTCCTCCTCCTCCACCTCCCGGTATAACCGAGAGCGTTTCCACCCGTCTTGGAATTTCACCCAGCACTCTCCCGGGGAGCGCCAATCCTGCCCCAAGAACGGCATGGCGAGCCTGACCCAGCCCGGCACAGCCCGGCACGGCCTCCCCGTTACCTTCCCCCCCCCCCGCCGCCCGTATCCCGGGGCGATGCCAGCAAACAGAACGCTCGCGCCTCAACCGCTCACCAACGGTCGGCCCAGCCGCGCGCCCGGCTCACAGTCCCCACCCCTCCCGCTATAAACCAATGGAGCGTGAGCACCAAAGACACTAGAGGACCAGCTCCTCCTTACACCCGTGCATCTCTTGGTCCGTCTTAACCAAAGATTATAGAGCAGAGCTCTATGATCTTTAGTCTTAACCTCCTCGAGTACCTTTGGTCTTAACCTCCTCTAGTATCGTTGGTCTTAACATCATCGAGTTATAGAGTGATACAGTGTAGAAACAGGCCTTTCGGCCCAACTTGCCCAAACCGGCCAACATACCAGCAGCACTAGCGTTTGGTCCGTATCCCTCCAAACCTGACCTATCCATGATGTACCTTAGACACAAACAGCTGGAGTAACTCAGCGAGACTGGAAGCATCCCTGGAGAGAAGGAATGAGAGATTTCAGGTCAAGACCCTGGGGATAAGGGGAATGAGATATATAGACGCTGATGGAGAGAGATAAAGAACAGTGAATGAAAGATATGCAAAAAAGTAACGATAAAGGAAACAGGCCATAGTTAGCTGTTGGGTGAAAACAAGAATCTGGTGCGACGTGTGTGGGAGGGATAGAGAGAGAGAGAGAGGGGGAATGCCGATGCTACCTGAAGTAGCAATGTTACAAAATTTTGAGATTTAAAAAATCAAGTCTGCAATTTATCCCATCAGATAAAGCATAAAAAGAAGTTTAATTTGACACCTAATTTACTTTCATATCTTCAGTATTAAGAAAGTTATGGCCATTTTCATACTCGGAAATTAGCATCTTGCTCCCCATTGCCTTTCAATTGACTTAACTCAAAAGCTGTGATCTGGAAAAGTTAAAAGCCCATAACTTTCTTAAAAATTAAGAGAACTCAATGAAATTTTCAGTTATTATAGATTGAAGCATTCTGAAACAAATATGAAACAATCTTACTTGGATGACCTGAAATTAAAGCATATAATTAGTTAGTTATCTAATTGTAGCTAATTACAAAATTCAATGAGTAGATCTAAACATCTATCCATTTCTTAAGAAAAGATAAACTTTTTTTAAATTGCCTAAGTGTCCAAATAACATTCACACAATAATCCACAATATAACATCATTTTTAAATCTCATTTTCATGAATTTCTGGGCCAAATGGAAGGAATTTAGTGTTTGATTCCTGTAAATTAATGGCCATTTAAATCAACTAGCGAGTGGGTTTTAGTGGAATGCGTTGGATTAGACCGTTGCGGTTAGCGGTGAAGTCGGGAGGAAAAATACTGTTTGTTCATACATTTTTTGGGACCCCATTTCGCAACATAAAAATATTATTAAAGCCTCCTGAAAAGCCAACTTTTAATATAAAAATAAACTATTTACCTTTTTTTCTCCCCTACACAAAATCCTTCCGGTTGTCGGTGCTCACGGCTTTTGAAGGTGATTTTTAAATGAGTAATTTAAATTTAAATTAATAAATAATTTAGAGTAATTTAAAAATACATTAATTCATGAAATGTCGGAGCGATTTTTCTTCCGCAACGAAATTGCCCGACATTCATCGATTTTCCATGTCTGTTGAAAAACGGCACTTTAAGCCCGCCCCCCTCTGAAAGGCGCCAAAGTCGCGTACACGGGGAGCGGCAGAACTGCAGCGCTGCTCAAGGTAAGTTTTGCAACATACCTACCTAAAGTTAGAGAAATCAATATTCATACCACTGCACGTGTCCGACTGTTTCTATATCTCTACATCATCGTCTATTTCTCTTGTGTCCCTTTCTCGTGACTTTCGGTCTGAAGAAGGGTCTTGACCCAAAACATCACCCATTCCTTCTCTCCAGAGATGCTGCCTATCCCGCTGATTTACTCCAGCTTTTTGTGTCTTATTGTTTCTTAAATGTTAGGATGATAGATCAATCGTGAAGATTGTTGTCAGATTATCGTGAGGGGTCTTTAGCCAAATTGTCACCTATTCCCTTTTCTCTGTCGGACCCGCTGAGTTACTCCAACATTTGTGTCTGTCAATCGTGAAGAGTTTGTGGGAGGGTTTTTTCCCCATCAATCCCGACCCAAAACATCGCCTGTCCATCACCGACAGATATACTGCCCGGCCCGCTGAGTTACTCCACGATTTGTGCCTTTTCTCCCATCCGACCTGTTCATTTTTACTAAAATGGTTAAAGTGCGGCCTCTGCTGATCTGGACTGAGAGCGTAGAGGGGGAGATGTCCAGGATAAAGGGGTGAGGGCAGGAGCTGACAACCTGGCGAGGAGAGGCATGGTGGGCAGATGAAGCCTGTTTGGGGGGGGTGGGGGGTGAGGCTTGCAAATAGACAGAGGCTGGTGGGTGATTGCTGGAGACCAAATATGTTGGCAGATTGAGTCAGGTGGATGTGATGAAAGGGATAGTAGAGACACAGGCTGGAAGATAAGTGTCAATGGCTGGATGATATGTCAATGCCCTGTGAAGATAGTATATAGTCCTTGCTGATGAGGTCTGTGACAGCAGTGGCATATTAATCTATTATAGCCACAGAGTTCTTGAATATGGACCAGTCAACAGACTCAAAGCAGTCGCGAAGGTTCTCATCCGTTTCCTCAATCCTGCATTGCATGACTTGAGTTTTTGCTTGGAAGCCAAGAGTAGAAGCACAACCAAGTGATCAGATTTCCCAAAGTGCGGTCAGGGAATGGAGCATTTTTGCTGATTGTGTAGCAGTGGTCAAGAGTGTTTGGAACTCTGGTTGGACAGGAGACATATATGGTGACAGTATTTTTACAGCATCCTCTTGTCAGCCTGTTTGAAGCCCCAGCTATTACGAACAAGGCCTCTGAGAACTTTATTTCATGGCTGTTGATTACAGTGTGTAGTTCCTCAAGTGCAAACTTACCATCATCCTGGGTTGGGATGTAGACTGCTGTCAGGATAGCCAAAGTGAAGTATTCCAGTTCTGGGGAGCAGGAGCTCACCAGGATCGCACGTCTGAGCACCACACAGGGTAAATTGAAAAGCAGAACCCTTCACCCTTTACTTTGCCTGAGGACGTGCAGTTCTTGTCGTCCCAAAACAGGAAGGATGTAGAGGCTTTGGAAATTGTGCAGAGGATGTTTATCAGAATGTTACCTGGATTAGGGGGTGTTAGCTAGGAAGAGAGGTTGGATGGTTTTCTTTGGAGTGCCGGAGGCTGAGGGGTAACCTGACCTGATATAAGGAGGTGTGGGGCAAATGTTTTATACAGGGTTGTGGGTGCCCAGAACGGCTGCCAGGCATGGTGGTGGAGTCAGATACAATAGTGGCTATTAAGAGGCTTTTAGAACGGGACATGCCAATACAGAGAATGGAGGGACATGGATCTTGTGTAGGCAAATACGAGTTGGTCTTGCAATCGTATTCAGCACAGACATTGTGGGCAAAGGGCCTATTTTTGTGCTGTATTATTCGACATACAATGTCCCATCTTCTATACTCAATGCTCTATGCTCTAATAATTTGATTAGTTATACCAGCGAGCCTAAAATCTGTGGTGGGCATGTTACTGGAGAGGTTTTTGAAGGATAGGATAAATATGCTTTCGATGGATAGAAGCTGATTAGAGATAGTCAGCATGGTTTTGTATGAGGGAGATTGTGTCTTACAATCTGATTGAATTTTTGAAGAAATAATTAAAAAGAATAAGTCTGCGACAGCAGTGGCATATTCATCTATTATAGCCACAGAGTTCTTGAATATGGACCAATCCACAGACTCAAAGCAGTCAAGAAGGATGTCATCCATTTCCTCAATCCTGCATTGCATGACTTCACCATAGGTGTTGGCTGGATGGACTTCACAAAGCATTTGATAAGGTTCCGCATGGTGGGCTGCTCTGGAAGGTTAAACCACATTGGATTCAGGGAGAGCAAGCTGATTTGATAGAGAATTTTCTTTGTGGAAGGAAGCAGAGGGTGATAGTGGAAGGTTATTTTTCAGACATGAGGCCTTCGATTAGTGATGTATCACAAGGATCAGTGCTGAGCTCATTGTTGTTTGTGGTTTTTATCAATGCTTTGGATGTCAATATACAAGGCATGATTAGTAAGTTTGCAGTTGATAAGTTAGTGGTATAGTAGGTAGCATATATAGTTATCAAGCATTACTGCAGGACTGGATTTTCTTACCTTCATAAAATTTCTATCACAGATTGCACATTAACATTGCAATGCATGGTTGAATTTCTAGGTCAGCATATTTTGTTTGGCTGACTCTGTTTCTAGTTTGCGCATTTGCCAGGTTTTCTACTGTTTGGTAAATGTGCTTCGATGTTACTGTAAACATTCAATCAATAGATGTTTAGCATAATTAACTTATAAGGCTGTTATTTTGATAGAATGGACTCTTTTAATGGACCTTTTATGATATGTTGTTCCACACGCATTCTTTAATTGTTCCTATCACAGATCTGTTAAAAATACGCATCTTTAACTCAAATGTGAAACAGGTGATGTTGTATGGATCAGAGACATGGAAAACAATAAAAACACACTACAAACAGGCTGAAAACATTCATTAACACCTGCCTTAGGAGAATATTCTGAGATGGCGCCTACCTGCGACGACATTTTGCCAGCGGCACAACAGAAATTCTTTAAATATAGTATTTCTGAGCTCACCTGTATTAAAGAATCTGCAGAAACCAGCGATGTAAGTAGCGAGCTGCTAACGCATTTAATTGCATGAGCGCTACTGCGACCTCCCGACTGTGAGGGCATTCCCGATCGGAGGGGAATCCCCAACCTCGTGGAGGCGCGCACCTCTGTACCTGTAAACACCAGGGAGGCCTTCATGGAGTTCGGAATCGAGGCCGTCGGGCAGGATCTCCCAGCACCAAAGGAGCTGGAGGTGCTAACTAAGGGAATCCCTGATCTCAGGGAAATCCCAGACCTGGCGGTGAAGTACCAGAGGTCCAAACACCCTTAACCATTGCTACACGGCCATTAAAGATGCCTATCATTCTATCCCTTGCTCTCACTTCAGTAAATCCGACCATACTGCTGTGCTGCTTCTTCCTGCCTACACGCAGCAATTGAAGAGAGCACCCCCAGAGGTGAGGACTGCATAGAGCTGGTCGGGGGAGGGGGGGGGGGGGGGAGAAGAGGAACAACTCCAGGCCTACTTGGAGTCAGTAGACTGGGCAATGTTCAGGGACTCAACAACAATTGTTACAGACTTCATAAAGAAATGTGTGGAGGACTGCACACAAAACCTTCCAAATGTTTCCTAACCAGAAACCTTGGATGAACCATGAGATAGATCCGCATTCTTCTGAAGACCAGATCCCGGGCATTCAGGTCTGGAGATATAGAGGTCTACAAGAAGTCCAGATACGACCTTGATAAGGCTATCAAAAAGGCCAAAAGGGAGTTCTGCTCCAAGCTGGGTGAGGAGACGGATGTTCGGCAACTGTGGCAGGGTTTGAATGCCATCACCTCCTACAAGACAAAATCAGGAGGTAGCTCAATTGTCAGCGAAGCATCACTCCCTGCCGAGCTCAATGCATTCTACGCACACTTTGATGGGGAGAACACTGATGTGCCGTCCTGAGCCCCCATTCGCTGTGATGGTATTTCAGAGATGGTACGTCAGAAGATCTTTCAAGGGGGTGAACCCTCGGAAAGCGCCTGGACCTGATGGTATACCCGGCCGTGTTCTAAAAACCTGCGCAGACCAACTGGCTGGAGTTTTTACGGACATTTTCAACTTCTGAGGTCTGAGGTACCCACCTGCTTTAAAAGGCCATCAATAATACCGGTGCCCAAGGAGAGCAAGGTGACGTGCCTTAATGACTATCGACCAGTGGCACTAACGTCTGTGGTGATGAAGTGCTTTGAGAGGTTGATTATGGCGCATATCAACTCCTACCTCAACAAGAACCTCAACCCACTGCAGTTCGCTTACCGCCACAACAGGTCATAAGAGGATGCGATCTCGCTGGCTCTCCACTCCACTCTGGACCACTTGGACAACAAAAACTCATACGTCAGGCTGTTATTCATTGACTACAGCTCGGCGTTTAACACCATCATCCCCTCCAAGCTGGTTACCAAGCTCTCAGATCTGGGTCTCTGCGCATCCCTCTGCAATTGGATCCTCGACTTGCTCATTCACAGACCACAGTCTGTCAGTATTGGTGGAAATGTGTCATCCTCAGTACCAATCAGCACGGGAGCACCTCAAGGCTGCGTGATCAGCCCCCTGCTGTACGCACTCAATACTCATGACTGTGTAGCTGGCCATAGTGCAAACTCCATCATCAAGTTCGCTGACGACGCCACTGTTGTGGGATGAATCATTGATGGTGATGAGTCAAAGTATAGAAGTGAGATCGACCGATTGACCAAATGGTGCCAGCACAACAACCTGGCTCTCAACACCAGCAAAACCAAGGAACTACTTCCTGAGAAGATTATGGAGAGTCGGTATGTCAAGGAGGAGTCTCTCGAACTTCTACAGGTTCACAGTAGAGAGCATGCTGACTGGTTGCATCGTGGCTTGGTTTTGCAACTTGAGCGTCCAGGAGCGGAAAAGATTGCAGAAAATTGTGACCACTGCCCAGACCATCATCGGCTCTGACCTCCCCACCATCAAAGGGATCTATCGCAGTCATTGTCTCAAAAAAGGCTGCCATCATCATCAAAGACCCACACAATCCTGGCCACACACCCATCTCTCCATTGCCATCGGGAAGAAGGTACAGGAGCTTGAAATCTGGGACATCCAGGTTCAGGAACAGCTTCTTCCTCACAGCCATCAGGCTATTAAACTCACCATCAAACAAACTCTGAACAATAACAGCCTATTGCACTTTATCTGTTTATTTATTGTGTATATATATGGTCTATGGTATATAGACACACTAAAATTTTATCTCCTATTCTGTCTTAAGTTTACATATTCTGTTGTGCTGAAGCAAGCAAGAATGTCATTGTCCTATCTGAGACACATGACAATAAACCTCACTTGACTTGACTCTTGACTTACTTAACATCTGGTGGAGAGACAAAGTAAGCAATGTGGACCTGTGGAAAAGAACAAGCCAGGAGCCCATTGATTTACAAATTTGAAGGAGAAAATGGTATTGGATTGGACACACCTTCAGGAAACCTGCCACAAACATCACCCGGCAAACCCCAGCTGGTGAAGAGGTGTCCAGACAGAAATGTCTGAGAGTGGGTCAACTAGGGAGATCTCGAAAGAACTGCCAACAACCGAGTGAGGTGGAGGACATTAGTCAATGGCCTATTCTCTCTAGAGGAGCAAAGGGCTTAAGAAGAAGAAGAAGATAACAGATCTGTGTTTTAAACTGAACCGTTAAGGAGTTGTAAATAATCTATTGTTCAATTTAATTGTAAGACACAACCTCCATCGTACAATTTAATTATTTGTTTTGATGGTTATTATATATTATCCATGTGTATGTTGTTGCAGGCCTATCATGCTGCTGCAGGTAAGAATGTTATTGTTCTATTGCTGGTATTGAAGACACATCCAGATGGTGTCTTCATTGTTGCTGGGGATTTTAACCAGGCCAACATGAAGTCTGTTCTCCCACATTACTACCAGCATGTAGACTTTGCAACCAGGGGAATCAATACACTGGACCTAGCCTACACCAACATCAAGAAGGCATTCAAGGCAGTCCCCCGCCCCCACCTTGGCTCCTCAGACCATATCTCTGTGATGCTAATTCCTGCATACAGGCCCCTGCTGACCCGAGAAAAACCTACTGTGAAGCAGGTTAGGGTCTGGCCAGAGGGATCTATGGCAACACTACAGGACTGTTTTGAATGCACGGACTGGGACGTGTTCAAGAAGGCTGCAACTGTCAGCCAACACATCAACCTAGAGGAGTATGCTGCGTCCGTGTCTGCTTACATGGAGAAGTGCATTGAGGATGTCTGTGTCACCAAGACCATCACTGTACGGGCCAACCAGAAACCCTGGATGACCACAGAGGTACGTGGAATGCTGAGAGCACGTAATGCCGCGTTTAAATCCGGCGACGTGGTGGCACTCAGATCCGCAAGAGCCAACCTGAACCGAGTCGTCAGGCTGGCCAAGCGTGCCCATGGTCAGAAAATCCAGAGCTTCTTCCATGACCCCAAGAACACCAAGCGCATGTGGCAGGGAATCAAATCAATCACGGACTATAAGACTGCTTCACCGCCCTGTGATGACAACATTGAGTTCCTCAATAAACTCAACAACTATTTTGGTCGGTTCGAGGCACTAAATAACACACCTGCAAGCAAAGGTATTCCTCATTGTGAGGAAAAGGCACTCAGTCTTGACATAGTGGATGTTCGGAGGTCCCTAAAAGGAGTGAACGCGCGAAAGGCGGCAGGCCCTGATAACATACCAGGGCGGGTGCTCAGGGAATGTGCTGATCAGCTGGCACATGTCCTTACGGACATATTTAACACCTCGCTGAACCAGGCGGTCGTCCCATTATGTTTCAAGACTGCCACCATCATACCTGTGCCAAAAAAATCCAACATACAATGTCTCAATGACTACCGCCCTGTAGCACTCACCCCCATAATGATGAAGTGCTTCGAGAGGCTGGTCAGGGACCACATCACCTCCAGACTCCCCTCCACACTCGACCCATACCAGTTTGCTTACAGGCCAAACCGCTCCACAGAGGACGCTATATCCTCCGTGCTCCATCTGAGCCTGGAACATTTAGAGGAGAAAAACACCTATGTGCGAATGCTGTTCGTGGATTTCAGTTCAGCATTCAACACCATTATCCCCCAGCACCTGATAAGCAAACTGGTTCCATTGGGCCTCGGCACCCCCATGTGTAACTGGCTACTGGACTTCCTCACTGACAGACCTCAGTCTGTGAGGGTTGGAAATAACACCTCCAATACCATCTCTCTAAGCACCGGCTCCCCTCAGGGCTGCGTCCTGAGTCCACTGCTGTTCACCCTGATGACTCACGACTGTTGTGCCAGGTTTAGTACAAACCACATCATGAAGTACGCAGATGACACAACAGTGGTGGGCCTCATCAGGGACGACAATGAGCTGGCTTACAGGGAGGAGGTGAAACAACTGGTGGACTGGTGCAATACGAACAACCTGATCCTGAATGTCGAGAAAACAAAGGAGATTATCGTCGACTTCAGGAAAACCGGGCACAGTCCCACACCACTTCACATCAATGACAGCGATGTGGAGGTGGTCAGTAGCACAAAGTTCCTGGGGGTGCAGGTCACTAACAGTCTGACCTGGTCGACTAACATCTCATCAACTGTTAAGAGAGCGCAGCAGCGGTTGCACTTTCTGCGCAGGATGAGAAGAGCTCATCTCCCCCATCCCATCCTCACTACTTTCTACAGGGGCACCATAGAGAGTATTCTGACCAGCTGTATCTCTGTCTGGTTTGGGGACTGTAGAGCCTCCGACTGGAAGTCTGTGCAGAGAGTGGTGAGGACAGCGGAAAAAATCATCGGGACCTCTCTCCCCTCAATCGGGGATATTGCGACCAAACGCTGTGTGTCTAAGGCCAGCAGTATCATAAAGGACCCCACACATCTCCATCACGGACTGTTCACTCTGCTGCCCTCGGGAAAAAGATACCGCAGCATGAGGAGCAGAACATCAAGGTTCCGCAACAGCTTCTTCCCACGAGCCATCAGACTCCTGAATGCCATGTAAATGGGCTGCCACTATTGTCTATTTACCCTTTTCATACATACCTATCCTTCGGTTAATTTATTGTGTTGCACAGGGAGCCAAATGCAACGTAATTTCGTTTGGAACTGCATATATCAATGTATTTCTAAATGACAATAAAGTTTGTTTGACTTTGTTTGACTTGACTTTTTGGTGCATATGACAATTACCAACTCTTGATTCAAAGTGACACAGAATTCTTCATTTTCACTGTCATAAGCCAATTCAAGCCAACTTGTCAGTTCCAGCTGTCATGATCAAGTTAGTCTTCTCACATTCCCTTGTGATATTTTTCTGTTTCTTAGAGTAAATGAGGCCGAGATGATAAAAGTATAAAAATGATCAGTGTCATAGATAGGATTGGTAGTAGGAGATATTGACTCGGAGCAAAGATATCTAAAATTAAAGGACATAGGTTTTGGACATGGGGAGAAAGGTGTTTCAATATGATTAGGAAACATGTTAAAGTAATGGTGTTCAAGGCCGGATTTCAGAGAAAGCAACAATTCAATGAAGTGCTGATGATAATATTTTGAACTTGCAATGGGGCCGGGGCGATGGCTGCCTTGTCAGCAGTCTGTGTGTTTTTTCATTCTTTTTGTTATTTTCTAGTGTGTTAAAAGTTTGTTTTAATGTTCTTCGGTTTGTTTTATGTGGAAGGGGATCACTCCCACCGCGACCACCGGGCCGAGTCGGGAGCTCCAGCGTCGCGGAAGGTTCGACCAGCCCCGACGCGAGGTTCGATCGCCTGGCGTGGGGGTGCAGACATCCCCCCCCGATGTGGGAGCGGATCACCTCGACGCGGAGGGCCACACCACCGCCGGCTACGGGAGTCAAGATCGTCCCATCAATGGCGGCTCGAGGCCCATGACTGAAGAAGAACAGAAGGAAGAGACTTGAACTTTATTTTGTCTTCCATCACAGTGAGGAATGTGTAGGAGTCACTGTGGTGGATGTTCATGTTAAAATGTGATTTTGAGTGATCTGTTGCTTTTTATTGTTTGACTGACCTGGCCAATGAAATTCCTCGTATGTTGCAAAACATACTTCGCGAATAAAGTCTGATTCTGATCCTGAATATTGTCGGCACTGTCAGTCACCACAAGGGGAGGCAAACACACTTTTTTTTTGTTTTATAACTTTTTATTGTGGTTGTATATTTACATGTTCTTTAATACCATAATGTGTTGAATATGTGATGCTAACAGGTAATTTCCATGGCACAAAATAGACCTATTAGCAAGCCAAATTCATGCCAAGGAATTGTGTGGAAATTTGTTTTTTTTTTATCTTTGTTCAATCAAACTATGTTACAAATTCTACCTGCACCAGTTATTGCCAGTTAATTGAAGTTTCTGTCCTTCCTATTGTCCTTTCTATTTATCTCATATTGTTGACTTATTTTCTACTCTGTGCATGCGTTTGATGACATGTTGTGAACAAGAAAGATATCTGCTCGAGCTGGGGGTGGCATAGGTGGTAGAGCCGAGATCCAGGATCAATCCCGACCTTGGGATCTGTGTGGAGTTTGCTTATTCTCCCTGTCATTGCTTGGGTTTCCTCTAGGTGCTCCAGTTTCCTTTCACATCCCAAAGACGTAACGGTTTACAGATTAATCTGCCTCTGTTAATTGCCCCAAGTGTGTAAGGTGTGGATGAGAAAGTGGGATAACATAGAACCAGTGTGAATGGGTGATCAATGGTCGGCGTGGACTTGGTGGGTCAAAGGTCCTCTTTCCATGCTGTATCTTTAAAACTAAACTGCACTTGAATGTCAAGGCACAGTAGATTACTGGGAGTGTGAAAATATTGGCGAACTACTGATAAAAAGTATTAGTGTAGCGAGGTACTTTATGGTTAGAAAGATCCTCTTTCTCTGCTGTATAACTCTGTGGATACAGGTTCTGTCACAAGTTGCTCTGAGTGTGTTAGAATTCCGTTGGTCCTCCAAAATGAATTTTCTTTGTCTGGGTTCTGAGGGCAACACATCAGACGGCAGGACCGGTAACTCGCCTGAAGACTTGTCAGCTGGAGACATCGGGCGCTACGGGTCGGCTGGTAGGAGGCCAATGCTTCCAGCGCCTTCAAGGTCAGCTGCATGAGGCACCCCTGGAAAACAAAGATGGCAGACGAGGAGAGGAGAAGGATGTTTAAGAAGGAACTGCAGATGCTGGTCTAAACCAAAGATAGACACAAAAAGCTGGAGTAACTCAGGCAGCATCTCTGCGAAGGAATGGGTGACGTTTTGGGTCGCGACCCTTCTTCAGAGGAGAGGGATGTCAGTTTGCAGGAACTGCTCCAGCACATCGGCCGACCGGGCTTTGGACTTTGAATAATACGTGTGATATATGCAAAAAGAATTTTGCTCTGCAGTTGCATATGTGACGATTAAAGCATCATTAAACCAATTCCTTTGCTATGCGGTTCTATGTAACCACCATCTTCATGAAAACAAAATACTCAGACCCCCTCTAACCCTCTAGCTCACTGCATGAATCTATGTATTCTGGTTTTAGGTCTCTCCATAATGGCATAGGATTCTCACTATCCACACCCATCATAATTTTGCATCATTGTTTCAACTCCTCTGCTCAGCTTTCTCTGCACTCGGAAAAACAAACCCATCCAGTCTTTCTTCATTATTTCTATCCATTCCATTCCAGGCAACATCAGGCAAAAATGCATTTGCATCCTCTCCAGTGGTAACCACCCTGCACACGATACTCCAGATGTGTCCTAGCTGATATTTCATAAAGCCTTCCCAGTCCCTGTAGGTTCTATGCCCTGACTAATGAAGTCCAAATTCCATGTCTTCTTCACTACTTTATTTACCTGCCGTCTTTAGGGATTTGAATACTTTTACACCAAATCAGTTCCCCAGTACTCCCTACAGCCTTACATCCTCCCTTCCTCAGTACTCCCTACAGCCTTACAGCCTCCCTACAGTCAATCAATGGTATACAGTAAACGCAACTAACCTGATCATGAGCCCATTGCTGTGTGGGAGCTTATGTATAAATGTTTCCTCGATCACCGCAATGATCACACATCAGGAATAGTGTATTTCTTGACAAGTACTGTTTAAATATAAGCCTTTTTTTTCTTTTGAAACTTAGAAGTAAAAAACTATTGACCTGATTACTTTGATTTCAACAGACAAATCTTAAATATGATTATTTTTGAAGCTTTCATGAAAACTGTTTCACATTTAATCTGCCAATAAGCCAATTATCAGAACTGGCAGCATACTAATTGTGGCTAATTGCATTCTTCCACCTTCCATTACTATCAGGCTTATCATTTAGAACTGGTCAGCGAAATTTAAAAGGGTTACACAAAAAGCTGGAGAAACTCAGCGGGTGCAGCAGCATCTAAGGAGCGAAGGAGATACCCGCTGAGTTTCTCCAGCTTTTTGTGAAACCCGCTGAGTTTCTCCAGCTTTTTGTGATATCTCCTTCGCTCCTTAGATGCTGCTGCACCCGCTGAGTTTCTCCAGCTTTTTGTGTAACCCTCGATTCTCCAGCATCTGCAGTTCATTCTTTAACACAACAGCGAAATTTAAAAGATGTTTTTAGAGCTTGGTTTACATCAAAAGCATGAAAGAGATTACACTGTACACAGATGATAGTGATTTCTTTGATAGCAGGATTTGGAACAGCAGCTGCCCTTCAGTCAATTAATTATGATATGTTTATAAGTAAATGTTAGATCATTAATCTGATCAAACAATTAAAAAAAATACAGCACTGCTCTTAATTACTCTTTTTATTCTACATTTATCTCTTCATTGGAGGATAATTTAAACTCTGGATCAAATCACCCATATCCACCAAGAACTGTAACGTAACACAGTAACATAATAACTGCTGAGGGTATACAAATATTGTATGGAGACCTATTTTGGACTTTCAAACAATTGTGCAGTTACATGGAAGTATTTCTCCCGACTTGTTTAGGCGAATAAGCAAGCGGCTGCAGTTAAGATTGAGATCAGCCATTGTCCAGTTGTGAGAAAGCTCCAGGATATGAATGGTGTTCTGCTAATCATATGCTCCATGAAGCTTCTTCTGAAAGTCCTATTGCCACTTGAGGAGTAATTTGATAGAATCACATCAACAGGCTCTTTGCTACTCCAGTAGTTATAGTTCTAGCTCATTATATATATATGAAGATGTCATCTGCAGTACAAGTTGGATGCAACATCCATCATTGGTATTTTCAATTTCTTTCTACAGCACATTTGAAAGAGTAGATGTGCTCAATTTTTGGTCACGAGTGAAAGTTCTTATATTTTACTGCATTGCATTAATTTTGTGTAGGTATTCTATTTATGAAATTATTCCTGCAATAATCAAAGAGCAGTGAAGTCACTTAATCTTCTGCTAATTACTCATGTTAATACAATCCAGATATTAAATTGCGTCAAACGGTGACTTTAAATGGTATCAGTTCCCTTATTAAAGCATATGAGGGGGGGCGGGGGAGACTTTAAATACCTGCAAAATGAAGGACCTCTATCAACCTGGCCTGACAACGTAACTCTGTCTTGCAACCATGAAGGTTCACAGTGAAATACAGGAAAAATAAGATGTTTTCTCATATCTCTGGACCTATTTTTGGATGACGGCAGGCATAAAAGTTATGAATTTAGTTTAGAGATACAGGGTAGAAACAGGCTCTTCAGCCCACCGCATCCACGCCGACCACCTATACATTTATTCTATGCTATACCATTTTTGATTCCTACACATCGGGCAATTTACAGAACCTACAAACCCAACATCGTTGAGATGTGGGAGGAAACTGGAGCACCCTGAGGAAACTCAGGGAGAACATACAAACTCCATACAGGCAGCAACCAGAATCGACCCCAGACCTCTGATGCTGTGAAGCAGCAGCTCTACCTCTGCATCATTTTGCAGCCCCGTCAATTGGGGGAAATTATATTTTGAAAAGCAAGACCACAGACCTGGCAAACAAAAAATACTGGCAGCAGTGTTCCTTGACATGTAGCAACATGTAGCACCACAACATGCAGTACAAGCGAGAAGGCTAGGAATGTGGGATGTTCAGGTGTTGCCCATGGAACAATTAAACAAGTGCATGTAGAGTTGCACTAGCTCAGTGGGTAGGATTGTGAAGTTAGCAGCAGAAGACTGCTGCCCACGACAGAGGAGCAGTCAGGAGTATGGTTCTAGTCCTATCATATTGGGATTACAAGTTGGAATACCCATGGATTTCCTTGCAAAGCTTCTCGGAGAATGCTTCCTTTCCCTGCATATTTCCTCCAGTGCATTCCAACCAAAGTTGAAGGCTGGGATGAGTAGCCACTCGCAAAATCATCCGAATTCAGTAGTTTAATTTGTCATGGAAAAAAGATGCGAATAATGTGTAACTCCTGCATTTGCAACTGACTCTGGAAACGATGAGTCTGAGTGGATAAATAAAACTGTGTGAAGTTTGAAACACAGCCTTGTCATTCTAAGAGAAAGCAGTAAAGAGATAAACTGCTTATGTTATAAAGGAATTGTTATGTCTAGAGTTCTTTCCCTTGAGCATACTTCTGAAGATAATCGATAACTCAGAGATAAAATAATTAACAGCAGTTAAATAGAAATTATATTTTCAGCACATTTCTAAATGTAATAATTATTGATTTTCACAATATTAGGGTAGAATGGATGAGAAATACGCAGAAAAAAAGACACAATGTGCTGGAGAAACCAGCGGGAGTGCGGGACCCTTCTTCACATTGATTGCAGCGGGGAGGGGGGTGTATGAGAAGAGGGGGAGAAAACTGGAAGAGAGGAGGGGCAGGACAAAGCATGTAATAGGTGGACACATGAGGGAGTGGGGTTGATATGCAGATGGTTGAACAAAGTAAGTTTGTTCATTTGACAAAGTGGACATAAAAAGCTACCCAAGCAGAATATGGGGTGCGGTTCCTTCAGTTTCCGTGTGGACCTATTCTGACAATGGAAGCCGAGGATAGAAATGTTGTTATGGGAATGGGAAGTGGAATTAGAAAGGTTAGCTCACAACCTAACAGTATGAACAATGAACTCTCCAATGTTTGGTAAGTAACCTACAAACAACCCCTCTTTTTCCCTTCCCCCCCCCCCCACCTTCCATGCTATGAACCAATATATATACTGCTACAATGTATATATTGTGTGTGTGTGTATATATATATATATATATATATATATATATATATACACATATTCAAGAATGCTCAGAATTTGCCAAAGTTGCTATGGAAAATCAAGGTCAACTTTATGAATATATGCAGTCAGTCCTCTGCAGCACAAGCTAAATAAACATTACTGTATTTGTTTTGATATATAATAACATCACACATACTGACCTTGATACATCAATCATGGAGAGGAACTACAGAGCAACAGACCCTTTGACCCACTTAGAATGTACTTGACCTTTCCTCTAAAACTAAAAGGAGGGCAGAGATGAAGTTAAGTGCTTAGGTTTTAATCTAACAACATATATGACGTCAAATTAGTTTTGACGTTAGGCGCTGAACAGGGATATTATTGAAAGAACAACAGAGTGAAAGCTGAATTACATACTTTCCATTTGTCTTAATAGGTGCACTTCCTGGAGCTCAATGCTCTTAAGACAGTGGGATTGTAGAATATAGGAACTCCCCCTCCACTCACGATCAACAACACCACAGTCACATCTGTGGAGTCATTTAAGTTCTTTGGAACCACCATCTCCAGGGACCTTAAATGGGAAGCCACCATCAACTCCACCATCAAAAAGGCCTAACAGAGGATGTACGTTCTACAGCAGCTGAGAAAGCACAATCTGCCACAGGCAATGATCCAGTTTTATACTGCCATCATAGAGTCTGTCCTCACCTTCTCCATCATGGTCTTTTTGGCTGAGCCACCAAGCATGACATCCAGAGGCTGCAGTGCATCGTTCGATCAGCCGAGTAGGTTGTTGGCTGCAACCTTCCCCCCATTGACGAACTGTACACTGCAAGGGCCAGGAAGCGAGTGAGTAAGATCATTTCTGATCCCTCTCACCCTGGCCACAAACTCTTTGAAACACTTCCCTCTGGAAAGCGACTCCGGACTGTCAAAGTCACAACAGCCAGACATAAAAACAGCTTTTTTTCCCCATGAGCAGTAGCTCTACTCAACAGCCAAAAGTTTGTTGCCTCCTTTTGCTCTAGTATTTTATTTCATTCTTCACATGTTTAAACTATAATGTTTCATTTTTAATTGCCTACTGTATATCGTATTGTTACTTGAGAGCAAAGCACCAAGGAAAATTCCTTGTATGTATATATACTTAGCAAATAAAATTTATCAATTCAATTCTTCCACACTGTCTCTGCATCACGAAGCTACGTCCACATGATGGTCAACACAGCTTTCCCTAATGTCTGCACATGTTAACACTGAGGAGTTAACGTGTTAACCCTGTTCCTAATGTAGGCAGATCATGGAAAGATGTTATAGTAAGTGACTTCAAGTTCCCTGATATTGAACTGTGCCAGAGGCTCAGATGGTGCCAAAATGCTAATGAGCTGAAAGGTGTCTTGGCCAACATATCTACATGTAATGTCACTTTCAAGGAATTGAGTACATGCGTTCCTAGATTATTCTGCTCCACAACATTCTCCAGTCATGTATGCACTGTGAAGGTCCTGTCCTAGTTAGACTACCCAAAATGCAAAACCTCACATTTATCTGCGTTAAACTCCATTAATCATTCCTCAGCCCATTTTCCCAACTGATCAAGATTCTGCTGTGAACTTTGATAATCATTTTCACTATCTACAATACCAGCCAATTCCAAATTACCAATACCAGCCATCTTCTAATTTACTAATCATGCCTGTACGTTCTCATCCAAATCGTGAATATAAACCACAGATGGCAATGGGCCGGCAGCAATCCTTAAGGCACACCACTAGTCATAGGCCTCCTGTTTGAAAAACCTTCCACCATCACCCTCTGATCCTTCCATGAAAAGGCCATCACTCCCTGGATCCCATGTGATCTAATCTTCCAGATCAGCCTGCCATGTGGAACCGTGACAAATGCCTTGCCTAAATCCATATAGACAATGTCTACAGCTCTGCCCTCATCAATCTTTTTCGTTATATCGTCAAAGATGTAAATCAGATTTGTGAGACATGATCTCAAATACAAAACCGTGCTATCCCTAATCAGCCCTAGTTTATCAATGCATTTATATCTTATCCCTCTACATAGAAACATAGAAAATAGATGCAGGAGTAGGCCATTCGGCCCTTCGAGCCTGCACCGCCATCCAATATGATCATGGCTGATCATCCAACTCAGTATCCCGTAGCTGCCTTCTCTCCATACCCCCTGATCCCGTTAGCCACAAGGGCCACATCTAACTCCCTCTTAAAACTCCCTCTCTAATAACTTTCTGACCACAGATGATAGACTCACTGGCCAATGGTTCCCAGGCTTTTCCCTGCAGCCCTTCTTAAATAGAGTCACAACATTTGCCACCCACCAGTCTTCTGGCACCTCACCAGTCTCTCCACTCTTTGATGCCTGAGGGTTGATTCGCAGGTTAATCTTTTTCCCTTAATGCACATAAAATCACTTTAGTTTATCCTTAATATTATATGTCAGAGCTATCCCCTGCCCCCTTTTTGCCCTCCTGATTTCCTTCTCTAATGTGCTCCTCAATTCCCGAAGCTCCTGCAGGGATACACTTAATTCCAGCTGCTTATACCACTCCCATGGCTCCTTCTTATTCGTCACCAGAGCCTCAATTTCACTCGTCATCCAAGCTTCCTTTTGCCCACCTGCCTTGCCCCTTTATTCTAACAGGAACATGCATGCCCCGAACTCTTGTCAGCATACTTTTAAAAACATTCTACTTTCTGGTAGTTCCTTTACCTGCAAACAATCTGCTCCAATCAACTTGAGCGAATTCCTGTCTAACAAAATGGCATGCTACAGAAGTACAAAGGCACTCACCAGGTCATATTTAGAGTACAAAGACCAAAATGACACTTTATATAAATTTTCATTTATTGGTGAATATAATACAAGCATATCATTAAATTATTACAAAAAGCAGCTTTTCTTGTCTGGTATATGTTGTTATAACCTTAAATACTGATTAATTATCTCAATGTACAGTTGTTTACTTTATATGTAGGAAGGAACTGCAAATGCTGGTTTAAACTGAAGATAGACACAAAAAGCTGGAGTAACTCAGCGGAACAGGCAGCATCTCTGGAGAGAAGGAATGGGTGACGTTTTGGGTCGAGACCTTTCTTCGAAACGTCATCCATTCCTTCTCTCCAGCTTTGCTGCCTGTCCCACTGAGTTACTCCAGCTTTTTGTGTCCATCTGTAGTTTAGTTTATGTTTAGTTTTGAGATACAGCGTGGAAACAGGCTCACTGAGTCCGTGCTGAACAATGATCACCCATACACTAGTTCTATCCAACACACTTAGGACAATTTACAGAAGCCAATTAGCCTACAAACCTGTACATCTATAGAATGTAGGAGGAAACCGGAGCACTTGGAGAAAATCCATGTAGTCACTGGGAGATTGTACAAATTCTGTACAGACAGCGCCCATAGTCAGGATCAAACCCGGGTCTTTGGCCTGTAAGGCAGCAACTCTACCAGTGCTCCACTGTGCCATCCTAAGTAGGTTAGAAATTTCCTCTACATTCAATTAATACTTATAGTTTTCATTTAAAAATATCCAGTCACCCAATATGTATAAATAATAGTTTAAATAATTCTGGTGACAAATTATTTAAATTCATCATTCCCAGCCAGAATTATTTCTTCCAAAAAACATATTGAAGGTGAAATGGGGAAGACTGAAATAAATAGAAACTCTATGTTGAAAATGGATGAGCAGCATTTCTGTGACCACCTTCTTGGAGAAACAACCAAATCAGCTTTCTATTGTTGTGACTGAAGCAGGAAAAGTGAACATTTGATCACAAGATCTGCAAGTTAGTTTGTACCATTCTATTTACATATTCCATGATTTAATGATTGCAAGTATACGCTGATGGAAACACCCCAATTTATTTTATGGTCAAGGGAATTACAATTGATAATAGATCCTCACAGGCTGAAAGCTATTCAAGATTAGCTGAGATGTGAATTAATTGACAATGTGTATTTAACAACATTTAACAAGACTTGCAGTTCTCATAGTTCAAAATTTAATTTAAAATGGCTATGTTGAGGACAATTTAAAAAACTCCAAATGATGAATAAACTTGACAACATTAGTTGTCCCCCAAACATTCATTGATGCAATTAATTCTTATGTGAATTTATAATAGTATGCTTTGTAGTTCATTTTTATTTTAAAAAGTGTAACCTATTAACATAAATAAATAGCTTTCGATCTGTTGGCCAAAATCCTTTCACAATGTCTCTATTTTTAAACTATCAAACAGAAAGATTACAATGTACAGAAAACAAGCTTCTGAAGAGTTTAATTAAGCTCTAGACCGGATAGAAATTTATCTAGCAAAAGTCTGGACAGGAATAAGAGTTTGCAGATATTTTTGGCAGAATTGAAAATCTTCCATAGGAGATGAAAAAAAAATCTCATATCTAGTGTTAGCAAGGCAACTTCAGTGAGTGTTTATAAAACACAATGAATATGCCCTCAATACACAGCCATAAGGTAACTCGACATATGGGCATCAATTAGCATGTAGAATGGAAGGTGACACCTCCAGCAGTCACGGTTGTGGATTGCATATCTTGTTTTTGTAAACTCTTAGCTATTTACAAATGATTTTAGTCAAAGATTTCCACGGCATGATTTACCTTTACATTTTCTTCTCAGTTAATTTTCCATTCCAAGACAGAACGGGTTGGATGGAGTGCCACAGAGAGAAGCCAGCCATTCCTCAGCCTCCTTTAGCCAAGTGAAAACCTCCCATGCACTGAGACATACACAACAATGACACGTTGGGAATGAGTCTGTCTGTTTGTACTAAGCAGCTAATAGTATAAGGCAATTTGAATTCAATTCTAAAGATAAAGACCAGGAAATAATGTGCTGCAAATACTCAGTAGGTCAGGCCACATCTGTGGGGAGAGAAACAGAGTTAATGTTTCAAGTCAGAGACCCTTCATCAGAGTCACCTAATTGGCATGGTAAATGTAATTTGTCCCTTGCGTGTAGGATAGTGTAGGTGTGCAGGGGTCGCAGGTCAGCGCAGGCTCGGAGGGCCAAAGAGCCTGTTTTCGCGCTGTATTTCTAAGGTAAACTAAACTCTAAAAAAATAGGACACACTTTTTGAAGCATTGAATCTGTTTCTCTTCCCACAGATTCTGACTCAGTGCTGCTAGCATTTTCTGTTTTAGTTTTAAATTTCCAGCGTATGTAGTTTTTATTTATTTTAATTTCCGATGGAAACATTTATCAGACTTTGTGCAATCAGAATATAAATAAAGGAGAACTTAATTTCTGCAGTGGGAAACCATTTTATATTGATTGTCGTTGTCCAATAAAGGCATATTTTTCTCCTATCTGGCTAACTACATTTTTCACAATAAAGCCGTCAAATATTTGTGAATTAAAAACACTAAAGCTCCCAGATCCCTCCGCACATCAATGTGATAAAGGATCTTGCCATTAATGGTCTATTTTCGCCCAACATTCAACCTCCCAAAGTGCAACACCATACACTTGCTTGGATTAAACTCCAGCTGCCATTGTTCCATCTATTTCTGCAGTTGATCTATATCCTATTGTATCTTCTGACAGCCCTACTCATCGTCTGGTACTCCAATTTTGGTGTTGTCAGCAAACTTACTTATCAACCCATCTACATTTATGTCTAGGTAATTTATATATACCACAAACAGCAGAGGTCCCAGCACATTTACCTGCAGAAGTCCACTGGTCACAGACCTCTAGCCAGAATATCTACTTTCCACCACAACCCTCCGTCTTCTGTCAAAATTAAATTAACATTCACATCAAAAGATGTAAGCATTTCAATCTTGGGCTGCAAATTAACAATACATGTCTTTAAAGGGAGCCAGTCTTGAATTTCCAGTCACTACTCTGGTAATCACAATATATCTGAATGATTAGATTCAGTGCTTTGAATACAGCAGAATTAATACTTGACTCTCCAGTAACACCTGTAATCAATATTTCGGGAGGTGTTGGTGTTCGTGAACATTGAAGTAAACTCACGCAAATCACTAATTTCAACTGTTAATGCCATTCCTCTGACAGATCATCTATAAAAGAGGTAATCTATCATGTGGACAACCAATCCCTTGTGGCTATTAAAGGTCTTGCCATTAATTGTCTACTCTCTGCTTACATTCAACCTCCCAAACTACAACACCTCACACTTGCTTTGATTAAACTCCAGCTGCCATGCCCTGTCCATTTCTGCAGTTTATCTAGAGCCCAATGTATCTTGCGAGTTGTGACAGCCTTCCTCATTGTCTGTAATTCCTCCAATTTTGGAGTTGTCAACTGTGATCAAAATTATTCTGAGAGAGACCTTAGCTTGACATATAAACAATGTCTGGTCACCTCTTCTTGTCAGTTTAAGCAAAGCTTTCTCTCAATGGGAATGTGAATGGAGTTTGTTCTTTTTGAGAAGCTAGCAGGAACAAAATCTGAGATCAAGCTTAAACTATCTAGACATTAAAAATTCAACATATCAACGGTGTACCAAGATGATGTCAACAATGCAGCCCTGCATTAGCAATGTTTTGCTCGGCCATTGTTTCACTGAACACCTCCGCTCAATCTACTTTAACCGACCTGATCTCCCGGTTGCTCAGCACTTTAGCTCCCCCTGCCATTTCCAATCTGACCTTTCTGTCCTGGGCCTCCTCCATTGTCAGAGTGAGGCCCAGCGCAAATTGGAGGAACAGTAGATTACACCCCAGCGGAATGAACATTGACTTCACCAACTTCAAATTGCCCTTGCTTTCCCTCTCTCTCTCCACCCCTCCTACTTCCCAGTTCTCCCATCAGTCTTACTGTCTCTGACTACATTCCATCTCTGTTCTGCCCACTCCCCTGACATCAGTCTGAATAAGGGTCTCAACCCAAAACTTCACCCATTCCTTCTCTCCAGAGATGCTGCCTGTCCCGCTGAGTTGCTCCAGAATTTTGTGTCTACCTTTGAATAATTAAGGTTCGGCTTTGTCTTTGGAAGAGGTGTCAGTTGCAAACACGATGAATAAATTACTAAATTATTCCAATCCTCTCCCATGCTTAGTTCCAGAAGAATAATAAGTAACTAGAAAATATCTCCAGCCTGTTGAAGTGGTTGGAAAATAGGATCTGGAGCTGGACTGAAGAAGAATCCCAACCTGAAATATTGCCTATCCATGTCCTCCAGAGGTGCTGCTTGACCTGCCGAGTCACACCAGCACTTTTATGTTTTACTCAAGATTCCTGCATCTGTAGATCCTTTTGACTCCACTTAAATTAGTAAACAATTTTCAGTCAGAGAATGTGTACGACAGAGAGACCATTCAGCCCATCAATCTAAACTGGGATGAGTACATTACTGTGATCTTGTAATTCCCAATTCCTTGCTCTTCCCCCACTGCCCTGAATATGTTTTTTTTTTAATATATTTGATGTGAAAACATTCCAGCTTTTGTGATCTGTGGCAGATGCTCCATGCCACTCAACATTTCAAAGAAATTAGCTGTACCATTGTAATATTTCTACTATAGTTTTAAACATATATTTCAAATAACAAAGGATTAGTAGATTAAAACAATCCAAACAGATAACTTTTGTAGATGGCACTATCCATTAAAATGTAAACTTTTAAAAGATAAAATAGAATTAATCTCGTGCAATATATATAAAAAATACAAGTTTTAAATCTAGGTGGCACGTAACTCCCTCCAGGTTAGATCTTGAAAGGAATATTCCAAACTTTAATATTGTCTTGAAAGAAAGTGGTTGGAAACCATTTTACTTGATATGAAAAGGAGGAGTCTGTAACTGAACCAGTTCAAGCAGGTAATGGCCTGTGAATTTTATTCATCCGGTCACAGTGCACATGACAATCAAACCCTTGACTCTTGAATTACACCGCAGTGGTATTTGCCAACAGGCGTGAGAGCTTTGCTAGTTTATATTTCTTGGAGAAAGTGAAACTTGACAAGTGACAACTTCGACAAGTTAATTTAATATTCACACTCAACTCCCTGCTTAGTTTCTTGAGAAGACTGATTAACAAAAATGAAATAACGATATAACAAACAACATAGTGTCACCCGAATCTTTACTCCGTAAGACCCGACATTCAGCCCATCAGAGTATATGTCAAAAAGTGTTTAGGGCATTTCTTTCAAATAATTTCCCATTGCGTAGCGGAGACTACGCTTTATCAGTCTTTATCGCTTACAACGAGAGGGGTGGTTGGGGGCGGGAAACGCTAACCCCATCTGAAATCACCGGTTTTCCCCCAAATCCGCGCCGCAGCCACCACAGTTCTTGCAGCTTTCGCTGCAGGACCCCAACAACAAGTTTTCTGGGCATCCTCTTCTCTCCTTAACACGAAGGCACTTTCCGATCTTACAATGCATAGATGGATCGAGGAGGAAAGTCCTCATCCCCAATCAGCCGATTTGGTCGCCGAGTGAGTCCGATGCGCCCATTCTACACCAGGATAGAGGGAGCCTTGCCTTTGGGCTCCTTGGCCCTCTTGCAGCCGTACAGCCACTGGATCACCCTGGCGTTGCGCTCGATGACCGAGAGGGCAGAGGGCGGGGGCTTGTTCTTGCCCCGGAGCGCCTCGTTGCCGCTATCGCTGCTGCTGTGCCGGGACGGCTCGCTCTCCGAGTCTGGGCAGCTCACGCTGCGGAACTTGAGGGCAAGGCGTTCGAAGGCGGCGTCGGCGGCAAACTTCTCCCTGGCCAGGTTCTCGATCACCTCGGGCTCGAGTCCGCAGTGCTCGAAGAAACTGTCCAAGCCCGAGCACGCTCGGGAGAAGCGGCAGCTGAGGTCGGAGTGCGAGCGCCGCAATCCGCCTTCACCAACCCGCCGCTTGAGCGGCTCCTTGGGGCGATGGGGCGCTACTGGCGTGGTTGCTTGTGCACCCTGGGATGCTGCTGGCGTGGCTGCTGGTGCTTCCTGGGGCGCTGCTGGAGTGGTTAGTTGTGCACCCTTGGTTGCTGCTGGTGTAGTTACCTGTGCACCCTGGGGTGCTGCTGGCGAGGCTGCTGTTTCTCCCTGGAGTGCTGGTGGTGTGGTTACTTGTGCACCGTGGGGTGCTGCAGCCTCTATAACATCTGCCAATTCTCCCCCTTCCGACGTTGCTGCTCCCGCTGCCGGCCGCTGCTGCTTGTCGCCCCGGCCGCTGGAGCCGGGCAGCAGCCGCCGGACCAGGCTGCCAGTGCCCTTGAAACTTCGGGCGCTGTTGGTGGCCGCCGCTCCCCGCACGAACTCGCACTTCTGCCGGTACATGACCAGCGAGTCGGGCCTGAGCAGCCTCTTGGAGCTGGAGCGACGCACGATGTCAGGCGGGTGTCCCAGCTGCACGCTTTGCTGGGGGCTGCCGGCGGCCAGGTAGGTCTTCGTGTTGCTGCTGGCCCCGCTGCCGCTGCCGCTGCTGCTGCCTTCCTCGGAGGCAGAGCTGCCCAAACCATTGGGCTCCACTTTGCACCCCTTCGCCGTCTGGCTCTTCACGTACTTGGCCTTGTCGGCAGCCAGTCTCTCCACGGCGCTCTGCCGACCCCGCCTGTCTCCCTCCATTTGACTGCGGAGATAGCCGGGACCTTTGGTCAGGAGCCTGAGCGGCAGAGAGACACTCGCCTCGGGCGGCATGCTTGCAGTGGGCGCGATCTCGCTCGGCATCTTACTCTAGAGGATCCAGCCAACGAGGACAAACACGTTTTCACATCCGCGAAGAAGCAACGACCGGCAGGCACACTTTCTCCACAATGTTTACCTCTCTTGCTCTTGAGACCTTCTGTTTATTTTCCTTGGTTGTTTGCTTGTTGTTAACCTCCTAGCCCCGATTCCACAGTCCAGGGCAGTGGCACACCACAGGTGGTGCTGTCACTAGCTATCGACTTCTGCTAAAGCCGGCGCTCTCTTTCACAAGATACACCTTGCCGAGGGGCCGTCTCCCTTGCAAAGAAACACAGCAAATCAGGGCTCAGCTCCGGGGCTCAATGACATCATCTGGGAGCAAGCAAATTGTGTAATGCAACAGAGATGGGACGAGACTTGACGTTACCTAAACAGGGAGAGACTAATTAACATTTACGTGGATTATTTTCCATCCGCCTCTCCACTCAAGCAAGCAAATATAGCAAATCACAAGCCGATCGCAAATACGCAAAGCTCGTTATTTTTTTGTAAACTGACAAAGAAAGTTTACTTTAAGATAAAACTACGAGACATGTGTCGTTAGGCTAATGTTTGTTAATCGAATCGTTCTAGGTTAGCACTTAAGTTAAAGTGGGGAATAAATGACTTCCTACTTTTGCTACCGTTAACACTTGTTACTGCGTTTCATACCAAGTGCAAAATGCCAATTCTACATTTGATAAAGTTCTGATAAAGTTCAGAGAGGCTTCAGTGATCAATATTACTTGACTTGGATCAATACTCACGTGAATTAGGATAACTTGCAAATTTTATGTAAACTTAATATAAAGTTGATAGCAAACATCAAATTAAATTTAAAATATATGATCGAAGCCAAATCGCAAGACTTCATGATTCAAGCTGAGTGGCCATTCTGCACACTTGTAAACTGATCTCGCTGAGTGTGACTTGAGGCAGCAACGCGATCTCTTGCTGGAAAATACATGTGTGAACAGGCATAGGGATTGCAATTTCCATTGTTATAGTTATCTGTACTGAAGTATGGATTTCCCTAACACACACCGGGAAAAATCTCCGGCTAGGGGACTTATGGTAGCATTACCTGCTACCAGTCTACTTCCGTTTACGTTCTCATATGGAGAACTGTTTAAACAAGATATGGCATCAGTTGAACCACAGCCAAGAATAATTCAATGTATTTTATTTTAATGTGAGTTGCAGGATCTGGGGGGCAGCAGCAGCTCTATTAGATCCACCATGATAGTAAGTTGTAGATGTTGATATGTATCTCACTTACCTTGATACAAGCTGCTCTTTACATGTACCTAGGTAGATATGTACCGAGGTAGAATTAAAAGTTTTTTTAGTCAACGAGAAGACTATACATGATTCCAATCAAGCGTTCACAGTGTAAGATGAAGGGTACATTTTTAGTGCAAGATAAATTCTGATAAAATCTGATTAAAGATAGTCCAAAGGTCTCCAATGAGGTAGATGGTAGGTCTGAACCACACTCTAGCTAGTTCCCAGTTGCCTGATAACAGCTGGGAAGAAAATGTCCCTAAATCTGGAGGAAGTGACTGGGATGAGACTGGTTGTTGATTATGCTGGTGGCCTTGCCAAGGCAGCGTGGTGTAGATGGAGTCAATGGAAAGATGGAGCTTTTCCCAAATCAAGCTGTGATGCATTCCGATAAAATATTTTCTACAGCACAGTAGAAGTTGGTGAGAGTTGTTTGGGACATGCTGAACCTCCTAAGCCTTCGAAGGAAGTAGAGGCGTTGGTGTGCTTTCTTGGCCGTTGCATTGATGTGGCTGTTCCAGGACAAATTGCAGGTGATATTTACTCCTAAGAACTTGAAACTTTCGACCATCTCTACTTCAGTGCCATCAATGTGTACTCGGGTGTGTGTACTTTTTCACTTCATGAAGTCAATCACGATCACCTTTGTCTTGCTGACATTGAGGATTTATTTGCTGTTTTGGCACCAGGATATGAGGTTCTTAGTCTCCTTCCTGTACTCCATCTCATCATTTGATGCCTGGCCCACTATGGTGGTGCCGTCTGTGAACTTGTAAATTGAGTTGGATTGGTATTTGGCTGCACAGTCATGAGTGTATAAGGAGTATAGTACAGGGATGAGTACATATCCTTGTGGGGCACCAGTGATGATAATTATCATGGAGGATCATTTATCACTTTTCCTCACTGATTGTGGTCTGTTGGTAAGGAAGTCGAGGATCCAGTTGCAGAAGGTGTGGTGACTCCAAGTTCCACAAGTTTCGAGGTGAGCTTGAATGGGATAATGATATTGAAAGCAGAGCTGTAGTCTAATGGTCTGACGTCTCAGAGTTGGGAGGTCAGACCACAATGAGTTCTGTGCCTGTTTTCATGGTCACTGTTGCAGAAGTAAGACCAGCCTTCCTGAGTGTGAACCTGCGGAAAGCAACAGGCCTGAATGGAGTCCCTGGCCGCATCTTTAGGACCTGCACAGAGTAGTGGGAGTTCCTGCACATCCTTAACCTCTCCTTACTCCGTTCTGAGTTACCCACCTGCTTCATGAAGACCACTATCATCTCGGTGCCAAAGAAAAGTAAGATCTCATGCCATAATGCCAACCATCCAGGGATCTTGAAATCCACCGTCATGAACTGCTTTGAACGCCTGGTTACAGCACACATTATCTCAAGACTACCAAGCAGCCTCGATCCATTGCAGTTCACCTCTCACCACAACAGGTCTACCACTGATGCATATCCCTGGCCCTACACTCATCCTTGGAACACCTGGATAAGAAGGTCACCTACATCAGACCCCTATTTATCGACTATAGCTCTGCTTTCAATACCATTAGCCCAACTAAGCTCAACTCCAAACTCGTGGAGCTTGGACTCAGCACTACCCTCTGCAACTGGATCTTTGACCCACAGACCACAATCAGTGAGGATAAATGACAAATCATCCTTTACGATAATTCTCTAATCTGGTGCCCCACAAGGATGCATTCACAGTCCAGTACTATACTCCGCATAAACTCACGGCTGTGCAGCCAAATAGCAATCCAGACATAGTAGAAAACACAGACAAAACTGCATGTGAAAATTAATAATTGATTTCCAAATTGGCAGATTGTAGCCATGCTGCAGCATACTGTCCGTGACTGAAATATATATCACAGAATGACAATGGCTTTGGTGCCTGCCTTAAAATTGGCAACTGATGCAAAGTATCCATATGCCCTTTTGAGGGTAAAATGATAGTCATAGATCTGTACAGCAGAGAAATGGTTGTGCCCTTGGTCTGAATCACTACCAAACATACAATCGAGCATTTGGAAACTGGTGGGATGGATGGGGATAGATTTGCCTCCTGCTGTGAGGCTGCAAGCATCCTCTGCCAGGTGGGAATGGGGAATCTCCACATGTGTTTCTCCCCACCTCAGCTGCAACAATCGTGGGCTGGGCCAAACTGAGCAGACTGGGAGCGACAACCAGACTCACTCGCTCACTCACTGTCAGAGGCCGGCTGCTGGCCCTTCTCTGGTAATGCCAGTAAATACTGGTAATTAAAAATAGAAAAGGAAAGGTAATTTACCCAAAGAATTAACTCCTACTCAGTACAGTTACAGCTGCACCTGCTGAGTATTTTCAGCATTACCTCATTATATTTCAAATGTCAGTCTTTTGCAGCTACTTTGTTTTTAATAAAACATTGTGGCCTGCAATTTTTTTTCTGCAAGGGATTTTGAGTTATTATTTTATTAATCTATTCATATTTATTTGTTTTACAACCTGGGCCCATGCAGGTTGTAAACCTTATACCAACCTGCAGAACAATCCCACAATTTATTCTCCTGTAATCTATGCTCTCCCATTCCCATTAACACTTCCCTGATTCTCCTACTATTTACGTGCTCGAGGAGTAGCAGATTGTTGCTGATTCGCATACGTTGTCGCATAGACTACAGGAAATCGGTGCATCGGGGGAAATTAAAACACAGGGAAGAACACGCAAACCTCCACACTGGTTAAGAAAGAGTGCTGGTTCAGTCCACAAATTCTAGACCAAGCAAGCACAAATGTAATAGGAATCTGACAGGATCATCTTCAACTGACCAAAATCTCAACTAGTAGAATTTAGCATGTGATTGAATGTCATGCTAAACCACCTTGCTCTGATGATGACACATTGGTGATTAATTATCTGATCAAGCTAAAATTGAAGTTCTTGAATTGTAGTTGAAGTTCTTGAATGTTATTTTGATGAAAGAATGAAAATCAATGACTGATATGTTAATTAAAAAAAACGTCTGGCTTATGCCGTTAAATGTGAAAGACATTTGAGTGCCTGTTCAGAAATATTTCTTCCAGCTATTTCAATACCATTTCAATATCATTTTCATGTAAGGACTAATTTGTACAAAGATTAAACAGAGAATATCACATTGAAACTGAAAATTGTTTATAATTTAAAACATGCTGTGTTGAAAGCATATAAATGGGTGTTTTTTTCTTTTGTCTTTTCATGCTATAATTGTTAATAATACACATTGAACCAAGGGAAAAAACCTTAACTCCCAATAACGATAGCTTGGGAAAAGGTTTATGCTTTGAACACCATTAAATCGTTGTCAGTGAAGGTGGATTAGAGATAAGTAAGTGATTATAGGATTATAATGTAGGAAATACTGAAATTATTATTTTATAGCATTTTCAAAGCTGGGACAGTTGTTTTCAGTGTCTCGAGTGGCGTCAGGTTACGTTAACGTTCAGCAAAGCACATTGATGATGAACGCAGCTTTCTGCTACAAGCTTATAACCACAAATGCATGAATAAAGCTGCATTCTGACAGTGCCAATTAGAACAATTAGGATAACACCTTTGAATGCATTTAGGAATATGAAACACTGATATGAACATGGCCCAGGATAATTCTGTCAGAGAATAGACGCATCACATCACTTCAGGGTCACTGTTCATGTTCTAAATGAACACGTTTTTCTTTCATATTGCTTCTCCTAAAGAAATGGGAGCAAGCAACAGAATGTGGAATGAGGAATGTTAAAAATAAAAAAAAGGGCAAATAATAGACTCTCACCACGTTTGGACACAATTTGAGGAATTTGCTATTTGCTCTTACAATCGGATACATGGAATAAATCTAAACCAGTTCCAATTTAGTGAATAAAAATGGAATATGTTTCGTATTCTGAAAAATATTGTATTCCAAGCAATTATTGCCAATCTGCTTAGTTATGTCACTGACATTATCTGTGATGATAATTTCTAGATTCAGAACATAGAACATACAAGTGCCCACCATAATGTTTGGAACAAAGACCTATCACTTATTTATTTGCCACTGTACTCCATAATTTGAGATTTGTAATAGAAAAAAATCACATTGTCATGTTTTAATAAAGGTAATTGTTATACATTTTAATTTCACCATGTAGAAATTACAGCAGTGTTTATACATAGTCCCCCTTTTCAGGGCACCATAATGTTTGGGACACAGCAATGTCATGTAAATGAAGGTAGTCATGTTTAGTATTTTGTTGCATATCCTTTGCATGCAGTGACTGCTTGAAGTCTGCGATTCACAGACATCACCAGTTGCTGGGTGTCTTCTCTGGTGATGCTCTGCCAGGCCTGTATTGCAGTCATCTTTAGCTTATGATTGTTTTGGGGGCTAGTCCCCTTCAGTTTTCTCTTCAGAATATAAAAGGCCTGCACAATTGGGTTAAGATCGGGTGATTGTCTTGGCCACTCAAGAAATGACAATTTTTTTAGCTTTGAAAAACTCCTTTGTTGCTTTAGCAATATGTTTGGAATCATTGTCTTGCTGTTGAATGAACTGCATTTGTTTGAACTTGAGCAGATAGGATGTGTCCATACACTTCAGAATTCATTGTGCTATTACCATCAGCAGTTGTATCATCAATGACGATTAGTGAGCCAGTACCTTCAGCAGCCATACATGCCCAGGTCATAAATCCCCCACCACTGTGTTTCACAGATGAGGTGGTATGCTTTGGATATTGAGCAGTTCCTTCTCTCCTCCTTACTTTGCTCTTGCCACCACTCTGATATAAGTTAATCTTCATCTCATCTGTCCACAAGGTCTTTTTCCAGAACTGTGGTTGCTCTTTTAAGTACTTCTTGGCAAACTGTAACCCGGCCATCCTATTTTTGCAGCTAACCAGTGGTTGCATCTTGCAGTGTAACCTCTGTATTTCTGTTCATGGAGTCTTCTGCAGGCAGTGGTCATTGACAAGTCCACACCTGACTCCTGAAGAGTGTTTCCGATCTGTCGGGCAGGTGTTTGGGGATTTTTCTTTATCATAGAAATAATTCTTCTGTCATCAGCTGTGGAGGTCTTCCTTGGCCTGCCAGTCCCTTTGTGATTAGTAAACTCACCAGTGCTCTCTTTCTTCTAAATGATGTTCCAAACATTTGATTTTGTTAAGCCTAAGGTCTGGTGATGCAAAGACTGAAGGAAAGACTAGGTGCTGAGAGCTCTCTTATACCTGCATTAAGGATTTAAACACACCAGAGCATTTGCATACACCTGTGAAGCCATGTGGCCCACACATTATGGTGCCCTGAAATGGGGGTCTATGCATAAACACAGCTGTAATCTCTACACGGTGACACCATAATAATGTATAAAAATACCCTTTAATAAAATCTGACAATGTGCACTTTAACCACATATGATATTTTCTATTACAATTTCAAATTGTGGAGTACAGAGGCAAATAAATAAATGATGGGTTTTTGTCCGAAACATTATGGATGGTACTGTACAGTGCAGGAATCGGCCCTTCAGCCTACGATGTTTGTGCCAAATATGGTGTCTAGCTGAACTGATCTTATCTTCCTGCACATAATCCATATCCCTCTATTCCCTGCACTTCTATGTGCCTATCTATAAGCCTCTTAAACGCCAGTGTCATATCTGCCTCCACCCCTACCCCAGGCAATGCGTTCCAGGTCCCCACCACTCTGTGTGTAAAAAATGTGCCCTACATATCTCCATTAAACTTTCTCACTCTCACCTTATAGCAGTGAGCTTGATGAAATCATTTCAAGGTCACTGTTCATGTTCTGAATGAACATAAGTTTGTCTTTCATATTGCTTCTTCCTAAAAAAATTGCAGAAGCAGCAGCTATGTTTCACGAGGAATAAGTTAAAACATCCTTGAGTTGATCCTGATAAATTGCAGGAAACACATCAAATTGCACAATGAAAATTAGCTTCCATTGAAACCGGAATAGAGTCGTGGAGTCATATAACATGGAAACAGATCACTTAGCCCATACCGACGAAAAGAGTCACATTTTCCTGCATTTGGCCTCTAAACCTTCCCTTTTGGTGTACCTATCCAAATGCCTTTTTTAATTGTGTTATAATACCTCATCTGGCAACTCGTTCCATATACCCACCCCTCTCAGTGAAAATTTTATCCCTCAGTTATTAAATCAAGCCCATCTCACCTTAAATCTATGTGCTCTGGTTCTTGATTCCCCCAAATCAAAGACTATGTCCATTCACCCTATTCACCTCATAATTTTATACATCTCTAAAAGATCACCCCTCAGCTTCCGGTGTTCTAAGGAATAGAATTCCAGCCTGCCCACACTTTCTCTGTATATCGCAGTATTAAGTCTCTGTGGATCCCATGCATTTAAATCCTGTTGGTCAGTCTGCCATGAGAGACTTTCTCAAATGCGTTCCTAAAATCCACATAGGCAACATCCACTGCCGAACATGTAAAGTTGAATGGAAAACCTGGACGTGCAATATTGTTTTTTAGCAAATTTAATTATCCAGTAATAGTCACAGGGCACTTCACTTGAAGTAAATATGTTATTTAGGATTGAGTAGCCTCATTTTTATTTAACATAAATACTGTACAGCGATATTCACAAACTGGAGACACAATAGACTGCAGATGCTGGAATGTCAAAAGACAAGAAATCTGCTGGAGAAACTCAATGGGTCAGCTGGCATATGTGGAGTGAAATGGACAGTTGTCATCTCGGGTCAGGACCGCTCCTCACCTGGATCCAATCATCCCTTCCAGGTCTTATCTCACCCCTCCTCCTCACATCTTTATACTGGCTATCTCCTCTCAAATCTTTCAGTCCAGAATTAAGGGACCTGACCCAGAGCATATATTGTCCATTTCCCTTCACAAATGCTGCCTGACCAAACTGAGTTCCTCCAGCTTGTTTGATGTTCACAAACTAGTTTCTTCTAGAGATCTGCTTATTAATCAAATTAAGATGACAATATGGTTTCAATGAACATGAAAACTGGCTTTATTGATCCTGGCAGCTAATTCCTAGTGGCCATTCCGTGCCAAGTCACAGTTAAATATCCATACATTGTTGGTTTTGCAGACAGGCTCAGTCTTATCTAGATATGAGATTTTACTTGATTCTGCATTATATTCTGTATTTATTCTCCTTGGAACAAAAGTAAGAACGAATGTGATATGGACATCAGCTCTTTCAACTGAAATAAGCAATGTCCCACAAAGTTAATTAAACTGTACTGCTGAGCCACAGTGCCTTTGAACCAAAAATGTCTGGCAGTAAGATTGTATTTCTGTGATCCATTAGAGAGAGCATTCTATATACTGTGGGTGCCACTCCTTGTGCCTGGCTGGTGTGTCAGCGCCACACCTCATAACACACACCAGAAGAACTTGCCTGCAGGCTCCCAACTGAAGTATTTGCAGTTGTTGTGTGATAAAAGTAGTATTAGTTCTCCAGTGTTTCATATGCTCTTGTCTAATAAGACCAAACCACAGCTAAATTTGTCACTGAATGCAGAAAATACTTTTTAATTAACTACCACTCAAACTACTGAATAAGAATCAATTACTTGTGCAGATTGTGTCCCAAAAAGAGATCCATTAATACTCTTCACCTGGTGTGTAAAATTGCTTCTGTGATCTTCAGTAATTAGATTATACTGAATGAAATGGTGGATGGTGAGAGAGGGGCATTAATGTCTTTTATGCGTGAAGAAATATGGAGGAGGAGGGGCATTGTGCTCCTCTTAGAAGAAGGTGTTTACAAAACATTAAGCTTGATCTGTTCATGTTTCCCAGGGTGGAAATGTCCAACACTAGAGGGCATATTAATAAGGTGAGAGGGGGAAAGTTTTATGGAGATATGCGGGGCAAGTTTTTACACACAGAATGGTGGGGGCCTGGATCGGATTGCCAGGTATAGTGGTGGAGGCAGATACAATAGGCTTTTAGATAGGCACATGGAAGTGCAGAGAATAGATAGATATGCAGATGAGAACGGTTTAATCTGGCATTAAGTTCAGCACAAACATTATGGGTCTTATCTCCTTCGCAGTGCTGTTCTATGTTCTATATTCCATGTCTCACAAATTTGATAGAATTTTTTGACCAAGAGGTGGTGAACTTTGTCTACATGGACATTAGCAAAGACTTTAACAAGGTCCCACATTGTAGGTTGGTTCAGAAGGTTAGAACACATGTGATCTAGTGTGAGCTAGCAATTGGATACAAGATTAACTTGATGATAGGAGGCAGAGTGATATTGGAAAGTTGTTTTTAGATTTGAGGCCACTGACCAGTGATGTGCTTTGGGAATTGGTGATGAGATGCCTGTTGTTTGTCATATATATTAATGATTTGGATGAGAATATAAATAGCATGGTTAGCAAGTTTGCAGATTACACTAAAATTGATAGCACAGTGGACAGTGAAGAAATTTGTCTCAGGTTACATGCAGGCCATTTATCAACTGGGAAAGTGGGCGAGTGAATGGAATTGAAGTCAGACAACAGTAAAGTGATGAACATAAACAGAGACTGTTGGATCCCTGAGGAGCATTGTTGAACACAATAACCAAAGGATACAAGTACATGTGTAGGATTGAACCAGCATATGCTGATTTAAATCCGATGGTAAACACAAAATGCTGGAGTAACAGCGGGACAGGCAGCATCTCTGGAGAGAAAGAATGGGTGACATTTCGGGTCGAGACCCTTCTTCAGTCTGAGTTCCAACTGAGTTAAGGGCCTGTCCCACTTGGCGATTTTTTCAGCGACTGCGGCATCATTGACTGATATATCAGGTCACCAAAAAAATTATGGCGTGATGTGGCGGTGACACGATGTGACACGGCGTGATGACGTATGACGCGCAGTGCTTTTTCAAATGTCGCAACATTTTTTTGTTGCTGCTGGATTTTGAAATGTTCAAAATCTTTTGGCGACACTGATATAACCCGGCCGTCACCAAAAAAATCGGCAAGTGGGACAGGCCAGCATTTTGTGTCTGCATAAAGTACATACTGTAGTTCCTTGAAAGTAGCGATACAGTTAGACAGGGTTGTGAGAAAAGTATTAAGGCACACTTCATCAGCCATGGCATTGAGTCCAAGAGTTGGGACATCATATTACAGTTGCACAAAAGGTTCCTCAGGCAGGACTTGGAGTATTGTGTGCACGCTGATGAAAGAAAGTGATTAAACTATAGAATGGGATTAAGCTGTAGAGCAGAAAAGATTCACGTTGATGTTGTCAGGGATTGAGTTATAGAGATTGTATAGGTTGGGACCTTTTACCGTGGTGTCGGTGGCAGAGGGATAAACTTACAGAGTTTCATAAAATTATGGGGAGCACAGATGGGACGCATACTCACAATTTTTCCCAAGATAGGGGAGTTTAAAACTAAATGACATAGGTTTAAGGAACGAGGCGGAAAATATTTAAATGTTGCTCTTGTGAGTCTGCCCTGACATTGTGGTTGACTCTTGACTACCCTCTTGTAAGCCAATCAGTTCACAACTCTCTCATGACAGATCAGATGGGAAATACATAGTGGCCTAGCCAGTGATATACACAATTGCAAGTGAACAAAATACATTTCAATTGCCCAAAAACCATTTGCTGCTTATCCAAATTTTCCTTGCCATCCATGGCAAATGTTGGTTAAAATGAATTGTGCACCTGCTGTGCCTGTCCTGAATCTCATCATTGTTTTGATGGATGGAAAACAGCCTTTAGACAGATTCTATTGCAAACTTCCTTTGCCAAATGATGCAAGGCACACCACCTCCTGCTTTGTATCAGCAGCCTCCAAGATTGAGCAATCAGGCATTCCTTTGCTGTCATAGCCACCCAAATACGCAAAGGCCCTGCCAAGATTGCTATTTTCAACCAGTTTGGGCAATGTTTCCTGTGCCTCTGAGGAATGGAAAATAACTTGACAAATCTGATTTAAAAACAAACAATTTTAACCTACTTCAATATGTATTGCAGCCATGTCTTGTTCGAGCTTGAAAGCAAGATGCATGTCAAAACATGAAAATACTTTTCATGGGTCTGTTCAACAAAATGCACACACACATACGTTTTCCAAACATTAGAACATTCTCTCTTTGAACTTTATTTAGACAGACTTGGCCCAGTATACCATCTATCTCCCAATCCCACCCACAACTTTAGATGGACAAAGAGGGTACTGTTGTTTTGATTCCAGTATCTGTCACTTCACCCAGATGCATTTCTCTATATATACTCTGCTAAGGCAATGTGCAGCCAGGACATCGTGCAACACTTGGAAGTGTCATACCTATCCCAGTTGTTCATCCATACTTCCCAAATTGATTCACTGGACCCAGATTACCCTTCTTGTTTTATTTAATCTTCTCCTCTCAACTAATGCGGCCATTTGTACATTTATAAAGCAAGCCAGATTTTGAAAATCGAGTAAGGGTATCAACAGGTTTGAAACAAAGAGTAAATAATATATGAGCAGAGATGTGGAGTCGATGTATGGCATCCCCTTACATGTACATAATTAGTTTAGTTTAGATTAGAGAGACAGCACAGAAACAGGCCCGAATCCTTTTAGCTGGCAGGTATCAGAAAATAGTTCAGGTAGAATCTGAATCTTATTTTGGCTGGACACACAAAATAAGAAAGCTTATTTCTCATATGTGATATTAACAGATCAAAGAAATGGCCGGATGTTTGGTGTAGAGCAATCTAGGGGTGATAATCCATGCCTCCCCTGAAAGTAGTAACACAGATGGATAGAATGGTAAAGGAAGGATGTGGAGGCCATGGAGACATGCTGAAGAGATTCAAAAGGATGTTGCCTGGATTGGAGAGTATTAGCTACAAAGAGACAATTGAACAAATTAGCTTGTTTTCTCTGGTGTACAAGAGGCTGAAGGGTGACCTTCTGGAAGTTAATGCAATTATGAGGCTTAGTTAGAATTGATAGTCAGAGTCTATTTTCCCTGAATGCCAATGTCAAATGTCAAATACCAAAGGGCATAGAGTCATGCCATTATAGAATCATAGTCATAGTTTCCATGCAGCTTGGAAACAACCCCTTGGTCCCAAACGTCCATGACGACCAATAAACCGATATATGCTTGTTGCACTTGCCCACGTTTGGACCATATCTCTCTAAATCTTTCTAGTAGAATCTTTCTAGTAGAACAGTACAACACAGGAGCGAGCCCATTAGCCACAATGTTTGTGATGAACATGATGCCTAGTTAATCTAATCTCATCTGCATGTTCATGATCCATATCTCTCTATTCCCTGCATTTCCATGTGTCTATCCTAAACATCATTATCGTTATCGTATTTGCCTCAACCATCAGGCTGGAAATTCATTCCAGGCCCCCACTATTAGTGTAAAAAAACCACCCTGCACATCTCCATTAAGCTTTCCCCTCTCACCTTATAGCTATGTGCACCCAGACATTTCCACCCTGGAAAAACAGTTCTGACTATCTACTCTATCTATGCCTCTCATAAGTATTCTATCTAGTCTCCAACGTTCCAGAGAAAACAATCCAGGTCTATCCAACACCCCTCTCTCTAGCTGAAACCCTTTAATTTAGGCAGCATTTAGGTAAACCTCCTCTGCACCCTATCCAAAGCCTCCACATTCTTCCGGTAAAGGGGCGAACAGAACTACTGCAATACTCCAAATACAGCCTAGCCTAATGTGCATTACCTCATACTTACACAGAACCTTAATCTGCCATTTCTCTGCCCATTTCTGCAGATAATCTATATCCGGCTGTATCTTCTGATGGCCTTCCTCACCATCTGCAACTCTTGGTGTCATCACCAACCTACTCACCAGCCCATCTACATTTGCGTCCAGATCATTTGTATATTAGCAATGTTACAACATTTTGAGATTTTAAAAATCAAGTCTGCAATTTATCCCATCAGATAAAGCATAAAAATAAGTTTAATTTGACACCTAATTCACTTTCACTGGCCGTGTGCGCGACACCAAAGTCGCGCACACGGCCAGCGGCAAAACTGCAGCACCGCTAAAGGTAAGTTTTGTAACATACCTATATATATATATCTCACAAACACAGCACAGATCCCTGCAGAACTCTACTGGTCATAGACTTGCAGCCAGAATATCACAACCCTCAGTCTGCTATGAACAAGTCAGTTCTGAATCCATACAAGCAAGTTATTGTGAATCCTGCACATCTTCAGCCTTCCATGACGAACCTTATCAAAAGTATCTTAAATGTTGTTATAGTACCTGCCTGAACTACCTCCTCTGACACCCTTGTTCCATACACACACAACACTCCCCTCAAGTTCCTTACATCCTTCCCCTCCCATGTCAAGTCTATACCCTCTGGTTCTTGATTTACTCTGGGTAAAAAGACTGTGCATTCACTCTATCTATTCCCCTCGAGATTTTATACACCTGTATAGGTTTGCCCCTCAGCATCCTGTGCTTCCAGGAACAAAGTCATAGCCTGCCCAATCTCTCCTTATAGCTCAGGCCCAAGTACTGACAACATCCTTCTAAATATTTTCTGCAGTGTTTACAGCGTAAGGTGAGATTTAAGGTGAGAGAGGGAAATCTTGGAGGAAATGTTCTGGGCGATATTTTTAGCACAGAATTGTATGTGCCTAGAACACACTGCCAGACGAGGCGTGGAAACAGATATGATAGCAATATTTAAGAGACATTTAGACAGACACATGAACAACAGGCACATGAAAATGTCAATTCACCTAATCCCATCTGCCATGTCTAGTCAGAACACATTCTTTGTTGGTAGTAGTACAGGTTTGTGACAGAGATATTTATTGTTTCACATTTAACTGTTTGCATTGGTCACCTGGGAATACAAGATAAGTCCAGAAACATGGACGTCAGTAATTCAGGTTATGGATGAGCTGTGGTGGGGTTAGTGTGAGGTTGTGGGTCTGGGGAAGTCCGATGTTCAGCTTTGTCAGGGGTATGAGGTCCTGCTTAACCTACTGACCATCAGTCAAATTAAGTTGTTGGAAGGAACTGCACCAAAGAGACACTAAATGCTGGAGTAACTCAGTGGGACAGGCTGCATCTCTGGGCAGAAGGAATGGGTGACGTTTTGGGTTGAAAACCAAGGGTTTTGGCCCAAAACTTCACCCATTCCTTCTATCCTGTTTATTCAACTGAAGTTACCTGGACCCAAGCCTGGTGACTGAGGATGGTTGGGGTTTGGAGGAGGCAGTACAATTGATGGTGCCTGGAAGAACATGAAGTTGGTTTCAGCTAGTACCTACCTAAAGAGGACATTTCCTTGAGTGAAGATCACTCTGAGCATGACTTTTTAAAATGTATTAATGGGATTTATTAACTGGCAATGATGGCATTTATTGTCCATCCGTAACAGAAGAGACATCAACGAGTCAATTGTGTTCTGGAATCACAGCCTGGTCATGCTGGACGAGGATAGTAGATTTCCTCTGACCCCTAACCTAGCCACTATGCCAAAGCATCAGCCTACTTTGCAATTCCTCAGAACCAGGTGCTGGTTCTGTACTAGCCTGATGACACCACCTGGTGCCTGGGAGGAGCACGCCCGCTCCTCGGTTCATAAGCATTCACACAGAGGTTATGCTGTCAATCATACCTGGCCACCTTTGTGCCATCTGCAGCCTCCTCCCTTAGTGCCGCTGGCAGTGAGGTGCAAACCAGCACTCACCCTCCATGGAGTAAAAGCAAACAAAGGCAAAAATAAAAGTGACAAGTAAATATACGATTTTTCCGTGACTGTTTCCTCCCAGGCCTGAGTCACCATGGTAAACATTATAGGTGACTCACGGAATCTAAATTTTAAGGACTTTAACCCCTAGTCTTTTGCAAGTTCACAAGTTATAGGATCAGAATTAGGCCATTGTCTACTCCAAAGTACATTCCACCATTCAATCATGGCTGATCTCTGCCTCCTAATCCCATGTTCCTGCCTGCTCCCCATAACCTTTTCCTGCTGAGAGCAATGATGGGGTTGAGATTCGGCCACTGGGGGGTGTGATGCATCGCTCTTCAGTTTAAACAGTCATTGTGTTTATCGAGTGATTAAATTGGACTATGACCCCGTGTTTTTAGCAGAGACAACATGTAGGATTTCACTGACAGTTGAACCAAAATATCTGCTTCTCCGAGTAAAAAATACTCAGGTATATCTTTATTGAAATTGTCGGGTCCAAACATCCAGCTTGCAGGAAAAAAATGAGAGCAAAGAAAATGACTAATATTTTGTGTCCAAACATTTTTAGGAATGCATTTCGCAAGCTTTAACAAGGCCTTGGTGCCCTAAAATTGGCAACACAAATCATAGCATCATATAGTCATATAGCACAGAAATAATCCCTTCGTCCCACTTTGTTCAATGTTATTATTGCACCTACCGCAACTACTTCCTCTGGCAGCTCATTCCAAATACCCATCGCCCTCTGTCAACGGCTCTGCCCTCGTCAACCTTCTTGCAATACCGTTTCAAAAAACTCATTTAGGTTCGTGAGATGCGACTTATACAGGCACTGTAACATCTTTCTAAAAGTACCATGTATCTTTGACACAGATAGTAAAGATTTAGAGGTGTATGGGATAAACACAGGCAAATTGGACTAGCTTAGATGGGGCTTCTTGGACGGCATGGAAGAGTTGGACCGAAGGGGCTGTTTCCGTGCTATATTACTATGACTGATCTCCCATGGATAAAATCATCCCTAATCAACCCATGTCTTTCCAAATGCATGTGTATCTTATACCTCAAACTCCTCTCCACTACGTTTCCTAGCATAGTTGTTTTGCTTACTGATCTATAATTCTGAGTTTATTCTTTGCATCCCTTCTTAAATAGAGGCACACCATTAACCAGCCTCCCGTCTTCCAGTCCCTCACTCATGTTTAATGATGATTCATATATTTCAATTACACCTTTGTATACCTCTGTCTCACCTGGAAGGGCTGCTAGGGTTCCTCAATGAATGTGGGAGAGAAAGGGAGGGGCACGTATTACATCTCTTGTTGTTGCAGAATAAAGTACTGGGGCAGGGATTAGGTGGAAGGGATGAGTTAACCAAGGAGTTACAGAGAGAGTGATCCTTATGGAAGGCATAAAGGAATGGGGATGGAAAGATGTGACTCCACCCATCGTTTACTCCACCCAGCTACCAACCGGCTCTCTGCACATCTGTATCCACATCACTTTGGCCTACCCCCATCTCTCTTTTCCAGTTTTCTCTGTCCATCAGTCTGAAGAAGGGTCCTGACCCAAATATCATCTGTACATTTCTTCCACAGATGCTGCCTGTCCCACAGAACTCCTCTAGCACTTTGCTTTTTGGTTAATATTCCAGCTTCTATAGTTTTTGTGTTGTCATTAGCCAGTTTTCTGGTACAACATGTGTCCAGCAAAGATTTAAATATCTCCTTAATTTTTGATCCAGTATTTTTTGCCTTTGCCTCCTTTGGCAGCTTGGTGTGGATTCTGGATTTATCATAACATTCTCAGAAAAACTCAGATTCTGTTACATGCGCACACACACACACACACATAATGACACAGAGGTCGTTTAAAATATTGGCTATTTGTCGATTATGTTTTGGAAATTACAAGAGAGTTTGCTTGGCTGTCTTTCAGCCTATTTCCCCACTGCCCTTCATATTCCCTATTTAGTTTTTAGTTTTACAGATACAGTGCGGAAACAGGCCCGTCGGCCCATCAAATCTGCACCGACCAGTGATCCCCGCACATTGACATTTACACCAAGCCCATTAACCTACCCACATCTTTGGAGCTTACACCATTTTCTTATTTGACCTATATGTTAAAACGTTCACGGTGTAAATATCAGCTAGATATTTAAATCACGTTCATTTATTTATCGGTATTTTTTGGCATTCAGGTCTGGGGCGGGTTACTGAGCGGGATATATTTTTTGTCCACTCTTTTTCCCCTACTGCATAGCTGCATGAATTCTCGGGACTGTTTTTGACGCTGGTGTATGTGAACTGTCTCCTCTTCCACCATCCCCACTCTCCAACCGGGCGCAGAGTTTTAACTTTTGATATGTGTTTGCCGTCCGGTCTTGTGTTTAGTTAAGTGAAACATGTCATTATTCATATTGGGACACCTTCTGCTTCGGGAGCTCTCTGTTAAAGGCAAGCAGTTGAGGAGAATTGACTCCAATATCACAGAGACTGATGCATTTTAACGATGGGCCGTGCCAAAACAACAGTTGGCAATGTGTGCACGGTAGATGTCACATTGCCTGGGAAACGAGGTCTCCAGGGAGACAAGCGCAAAGTGCTGGAGTAACTCCGCGGGACAGGCAACATCTCTGGACATTTATAAGGCATTACATTTTGGAACACAAGGAACTACAGAAGCTGGTTTGCAAAAAAAATACAAAGTGCTGGAGTAACTTAACGTGTCAGGTAGTATCTGTGGAGAACATGGACAGGTGACGTTTCGGATGAAAGAAGGGTCTAAAGTTTGAAGAAGGGTCCCGACCTGAAACATCACCTATCCAAGTTCTCCGGAGATGACTAATCTTCAACATTTCACTTCTGGCACTCAGGCCAAACCCACAGTAGACTCAAGAGTCACTACGGCAAACTCACGGGCCACTACGTTCTTACAACGAGTTTAAATGTTTCAAATTTTAACTTCAAGAGTAAGTTTGACTCGTGGAAATCTTTAAACATGTTTATAATTTTTCAAGAGTTAACAGGTTTCCTGGGTACCTGCCGTTAGCGCCACGAGTCGCTAAGTTGCGTCTACGAGTTCCGACGTTCCCGCTACATTAATTGTACGTGATTACCACGAGTTTAATTTGTTTTAAACTCGGGGTCACTCGTGGGTTGACTCGCACCGTGAGACAGGGGTTTAACTAACAATGCCTTGTACATTCTCATCCAAATCATTGATGTAGATGACAAGCAGCAAGTGGCCCAGCAACAATTCCTAAGGCACAGCAGTAGTCACAAGCCTCTAGTTTGAAAAACAACCTTCCACCACCACCCTCTACTTCCTACCATTAAGCCAATTATGTGCATATTTAACTAGCTATTCCTAGATGTCTTGTGATCTAACCTTCCAGAGCAGCCTACGATGTAGAACCTTTTCAAGGGCCTTGATGAAGTCCATATAGACTACATCAACTTGCTAGATTGTTTCAGAAAAAGACTATCAAATTTGGGAGATGCTGGCAGAAAACAATGTTGACTATTCCTCATCAACCATTGTGTTTCCAAATGCATATATAACTCTTCCCTCAGATTCCTCTCCAGATTCTTCTCCTTTCCTCTCCGAATGGTATGTTGGCATTCATAGCAAAAGGATTTGAGTACAAGAGCAGGGAGGTTCTACTGCAGTTGTTCAGGGTCTTGGTGAGGCCACACCTGGAGTATTGCGTACAGTTTTGGTTTCCTAATCTGAAGAAAGACATTCTTGGGATAGAGGGAGTACAGAGAAGGTTCACCAGACTGATTCCTGGGATGGCAGGACTTCCATATGAAGAAAGACTGGATAGACTCGGCTTGTACTCGCTGGAATTTAGAAGATTGAGGGGGGATACATAATTCTTAAGGGGTTGGACAGGCTGGATGCAGAAAGATTGTTCCGATGTTGGGGAACTCCAGAACAAGGGGTCATAGTTTAAGGATAAGGGGGAACTCTTTTAGGACCGAGATGAGAAAATCGTTTTTCACACAGAGAGTGGTGAATCTGTGGAATTCTCTGCCACAGAAGGTAGTTGAGGCCAGTTCATTGGCTATATTTAAGAGGGAGTTAGATGTGGTCCTTGTGGCTAAAGGGATCAGGGGGTATGGAGAGAAGGCAGGTACAGGATACTGAGTTGGTGATCAGCCATGATCATATTGAATGACAGTTCAGGCTCGAACGGCCGAATGGCCTACTCCTGCACCTATTTTCTATGATTCTATGATTCTATGATAACCTTCCTACCACAGATACTAAGCTTACTAGTCAACAGTTCACGGATTTTTCTTTGCCGCCTTTCTTGAATAGAAGCAGACTATTAGCTACCATCCAGTCTTTTGTCACCTCACCCATCTGATAATGATTCATATATGTCAACCAGGACTCCTGCGCTTCCCACAGCAACCTTGAAGATATCTGATTGAGTCTTGGGAGATTTATCTACCTTCATTTGGCTCAGGATTGCCAACACCTCCGTAACTATAATAAGGACTGTCCCCAAGACATCACCATTAACTTTCCCAAGATCCCTCTTCTTCATGGCTCTCTTCATCGTAAAAACAGAGGAGAACTATTCATTGAGGACCTTGTCCACATCCAGCAGCTCCACACATGGACGACCTCCTTGGATTCTGAGTTGCCCTCTGTTCTAGTTATTATTTTCCCTTAATACGCTTGTAATGATATTGTGACAACTTTTGACCCTGTAGTGCATCGTACATTGCCGAGGAAACAAAAATAAAGCAAAAATGAACAGACCGAACACATTCCAGGAACAGCTCTTAGAATGATCAGCATATTCAAATCGACTAGTAAAAATAACAAGGGCCTGAAAAAGGCTAAAGAGCTTGAAGTTTCTTAAAATATAACACACATTTTTTTGTTTCTAGTTGCATTCCAGGGAAAGTGAAAAGACCATTTTGCAGAGTGCCTTCACCACTCAGTTCTCTCAAGACAAAAATCTTCCATTCAGGTACAGCGAACAAGCCTTTATTTTGTAAGTCTACAGCAAGGTAAGGAGATCTCCAGTGCACCTGCAGCAACCACATAAATGAAGCCATTGTCTAGACATGAAGCAATGACACTGTCATCCAGAATGTGATTACAGGTATCAGTGAATTCCAGGCATGCAAGACATTTTAAGTCCTAATTTAGGAAAACTCTCATGATGACTGACAATAATAGTTGTACTGATCATTCGTGAACAAATATATTCCACATAATTGAAGATAGAAATGTGTCAGTGTTGGAAATCACATTTTTTAACGTTAATATTCCTATCAAGGACAGAGTCTACCTTGAAATTAGAGCTGGTTAATTCATTAAAGAGGTGAGGAAGCTGAGTTTCACTCAAAACATGGTTAGAACTTGGAATGCCCTTCTTCAAAAAACTGTTGAGATTAGATTAGTGGGGAAAGATAAGATCTTTGCACAATGAGTGAATTAAATAGAGGTAAGATATAGATCAATCATGAACTGTGGAAGTTGCTGAATGGGCTAATCCTGTCCTTTGGCTCCTATCAAATTTGAAGAGCCAATGATTTGTATAATAAAACCTTGGTGACTTACAAGCTAAGCAAAATTACATCTAAAAACATTCATGTCTCTTCATTAATCTCACAAAGCATACAGATATAAATATATAAAGTATTTAAAAAACATATATTGCATCTCATTTTCAGCATTGGGAGATTGGAACTTTGTTGAAATAATTTTCTGTACCAGCAGTATTTATGACATGTTTCTGAGTTGCTGCCTTACAGCGCCGGATTCGCTCCTGACCATGGGTGCTGTCTATACAGAGTTTGTACGTTCTCCCAGCGACTACGTGGGTCTCCCCCTGGTAATCTGGTTTCCTCCCACACTGCAAAGACGTGCAGGTTTACAGGTTAAAAATTATAAATTGTCTCTAGAGTGCGGGGTAGTGTTTTTGTACAGGTGATCGCTGGGCAGAGCGGACTCGGTGGGCTGAAGGACCTTTTTCCGCACTGTTTCTTAAAAGTCTAAAGTAAAGTCCAAAGTCTAAATCAATCATTTCCCAGTCAGACACATTCTCTATGGACTGTTTCTCATGGAACTTCATGCCTCATTATCACATGGTGCAGTCCTACCACTGCCAGTAAAGGGCCTGTCCCACTTGGCCGTAATTCGCGCGCCATTTATGCGACCTGCTAGCATGTGGGTAGCGCGTGGGTAGCATGTGGGTAGCGTGGGACGGGAGCACGTAGTGGTGCGGAGGAATGTGGAGTGGCGTGGAGGAGTGTGGACTTCGTCCTGCACAAAATCTTCGCATGCCACCGGCCTGTCGTGTAACTGACGGCCAAACTGGGACAGGTCCAAGACCCTGGCGCGGCACAACGTCTCACCTCCAACAGCAGCAGAAGCAGGCAAACAATCGCCGAGTTCCGCCTGGGGCTCACGGCCATTGTGTATCCATATCCGCCCCCACTCCTATTCCCAGAGCGGGACCAAGACAATTGGAGATAGACACAAAATGCAGGAGTAACTCAGCGGGACCGGCAGCATCTCTGGAGAGAAGCAATGGGTGACGTTTTGGGTAGGGACCCTTGTTCAGACTGAAGAAGAGTCTCGACCCGAAACATCATCCATTCCTTCTCTCCAGAGATGCTGCCGGTCCCGCTGAGTTAATCCTGCATTTTGTGTCTATCTTCAAATTACTTCACGCGCTCCAGACGGCCGTGCAGACGCATGATGACGCGCGCAATTGTTACGCGTCAGTCACTACCGGCCTGTCGTGTAAACGACGGCCAAGTGGGACAGCCCTTTACTCTTTGCTCTGCCACCACCCACAACTGAACACATCAGTCTTGGACTTCTTTGGCCCCAGGATGCACCAGAACAATTACTGCTTTTCTGAAGTGCAGTTGGTGTTGGAAAGAAAAATATTATTTTTTAAGTCTAGCGATGATTTATATTTATATATAAACAGACACTCCCCAACTTACGCAAAAGCTGATTTACACGTTGTTCCGAGGTGCTACAACGTGAGCCGCAACAACAGCTGCATCAATGGACCATGCAGTGGGTGAAGAAGGAGTCACTGGTACACCTTGCGAACCAGAAATGACTTTGGAAGACACGGCTGGAAGTGGCCGGGGAGGTGGTGCGAGCCAGGGGTTGGTCCATCCGCTATAACCGAAGTCCATTATAAATTGGTCCGTCAAAACGAGAGTTGACAGTACTGCAAATGTTGGAAACGCTCAGCAGATCAAGGAGCATCCGAGGAAACTTTAACTCTGTCTTTCACACGTTCCTTGATGTGCTGAATGTTTCCAGCATTTTCTGCTTTTATTGTAAATGAGATTAAACAGCTTCCCTTTCGCATTTCTGGGTTGGTTAGGTTGTGTTCAGTAGAAAATCCTTTTTATAAATATACTTTCTTAGTTAAGTAGCAACATTGATTTTCAATGGTAAGTTCAATTGTTCATTAATGAACAAAATAGCTTTTGAAAAATAAAGGGTTAAGGATGAGCTGCCGTTTTTAAGAGGTTACTGTAGAAGCAGAGTTGTGAAAATTGTCCAGCAATTTAGGGAAATTCTCACCTCAGGGCAATACTAACACAAATGGCAGGATATTTTCCAGTGGTCTTTATTAGACTTAAATGATTGCACCACTTCCTGTATCTGTCTTTGCTTCTTTATGTAATAAATGTTTCAACAATCAGAAAATATTGCTGAAATACCAACTTGTTTAGTTTAGTTTAGTTTAGTTTAGTTTAGTTTAGTTTAGAGATACAGTGCAGAAACAGGCCCTTTGGCCCGCCGAGTCCACATCGACCAGCGTTACACGGGATAATTGTGGGCACACTAACACTCGGGACAATTTACAATTTTACCAAGCCAATTTACCTACAAATGTTTGGAGCGTAAGAGGAAACCAGAGCACCCGAAGAAAACGGAGAGAACGTACAAACTCCGTACAGACAGCACCCACAGTTAGGATCAAACCCGGGTCCCTGGCGCTATAAGGCAGCAACTCTACCGCCGCATCACCATGCCACCCAATAGATATGTTCAGATCTATTTAATAAACTAACAGATCTTTAAAAAGCTGTTTTGTCTGTGAAGAGTGATCTGAGGTTATGAACGGCACTAATGATATGAAAATGTTTTCGCTTTTCATAACCATACTGTCAAAATGTTGATTGCATTCGCCTAACTCCTTGCATATCTTATTTATGTCAGACTACTGAAACAAGTTGCTGATCCCATCAGATTCTCATAACACTGTAATTGTGGGACAGGATCGGGACAAGTTTGGATCAACAATATTTCATTGCTTCACATATGCAGCAACATGCCTTGTGGTAATCAGTCATGGGATTGAATTTAGCTTGCATGATGTTTGAAAAATAATTGTGAATGCCCTCTCAGGTAGATGCAAATCGACTAGCTGTGGCTGAAACCAATGCACTACTGTAGACTGATGTGCTGGACATTAGGTATAAATAATATCATGTTCGTGATAAGCTGTAGATATTAGTACTAAATAGACATAGTGCTCAGAAATGAATTGATTGAGTGTTTGTCACACAATAACTACCTAGACAATGAGACAACATAAAGCAGTGTAGTGTAAGAATGAACTGCAGACGCTGGTTTACACCGAAGATAGACACAAAATTCTGGAGTAACTCAGCGGGTCAGGCACCATCTCTGGAGAAAAAGGATAGATGAAGTTTTGGGTTGAGTTGGTATTGGTTTAGTCACAAATACCAATTAAAGTACTGTGATATTTGAGTTGCCATACAGCCATACAAGTAAAAAAGAACACAATGCACAATAAATTTAACAAAAACATCCACCACAATAGAATCAACATTCCTCACTGTGATGGAAGGTAAAGAAGTTCAGTCATCTTCCTCCTTTGTTGACCCGTGGTGGTCGGAGCTTTTGAACCCTCAGCACTGCCTCTGCCGACGGCTCGATGTTAAAGCCTTCGCATCGGGATGATGGAAACTCCGGCGCTGGGGCGGATTGGAACACTCCAAGGCACGGATCTCCCGAGTCGGCCTCTTCTTACCGGAGACCATGGCTTCATGGTGTTAAAGTCCACAGACCCCGCAGTCGGAGCGCTTCCACAGCGATCCTCGGCAAAGGATTGCCCGCTCCACGATGGTAAGTCTGCACCGCGCTTGCGGCTTGAAGCTCCAGGCCGGTCTCCAGGAGAGGCCGCACCAATCCCAGTTGTTAGGCGCGGGGGGGACAGAGAAAGATCATATCTCGGTTGAGGTAAGTGACTGAAAAAGGTTTCCCCACTATCCCCCCCCCCCCCCCCCACCCACCATATAAAACATACCGAGAAACATTAAAACATACATTTTAGATAAACTAAAAATAACAAAGAAAGTAAAAATGACACCCAGGCTGCTGGCGAGACTGCCATCGTGGCGCCACCCGGTGATCAATCAGCATATCTTTCATTCATTTGTTTTATATCTCTCTATAATATATCACCGTCTATATCTCTCGTTTCCCTGTCCCCTGACTCTCAGTCTGCAGAAGGGTCCCGACCCGAAACGTCACTTATTCCTCTTCTCCAGAGATGCTGCCTGACCGGCTGAGTTACACCAGCATTTTGTGTCTAGAAAGCAGTATCGCACTTGAACAGGCCATTCGACCCATGATGGCTATGCTGACCATGATGTTAATTTAAACCACACATCTGTCCGCACATGATCTAAATCCCTCCATTCAATGCGTTTTCATGCGTTTGCCTGACTGCCTCTAAACTTTGCTATCATATTTGCTTCCACCACTTCCCCTGGCAGGGCATTCCTGGCATCAACAACTCTCTGCGTAAAAAAACTGCCTGTTAAATCTTCTTTCACCCTCTCAACTTAAAGCTGTGCCCTCTAGTATTTGACGTCTCCGGCAAGAAGACTATCTACTTTGTCCAAGCCTCCCATCTTTTATAAATTTCTATCAGGTCACTTTTTAACTACAACAAAAGCAATGTAAAAAAAGGATGGCACGAAACTTGGGAAGGACTATTTGATATACCTATGACAAAGGCAAATGAATTAACCAAAACCTCACTTGACCTGAACATATGACATTCCCATAACATAACCGGAACATTAATCACATTCAACCTTAAGCAGAAGTTCTTTTCAAAATATATACTCACTGCCTCAGGCACCCACTTGCTGCTCTCTTTTCCTTTTCCTTATCAGCTCTTTCCATCACAATGTCTACCAGGCCACTCTCCTGCCTATCCTAACTTCCAAGCGGTTAATGCTGCACAACGGCTTCAAGCAGCGCTGACGGCACATGGGCTGCACAGACCTTCGCGTGTTGCAAGTGCTGCGGATGAAAGGCATGGAGAATTATGCGTACCTAAGAATTCAATCTCTTAGATAGGCATAATTCTCCCATGCCTTTATTTAGTAATAACCATGTTATAATTTTAGTCAGGGTAGGCAGTGCCTACCTTGCCTACGCTGACGGCACATGCCTGGTACAAACTCAGTACAGACAGCACCCGCAGTCAGGATCAAACGCACGTGCCTGGCACTGTAAGGCAGCAAGTTTTACCACTGTGCCATCATGCCGCTCCTTTTGATTTTCTACCTGTAGTGGTATGGAAATGCTGCATTGCGGGATGGCAGTGCCAAGACAGCAGTGTGCTGTGGAAGGAACTGTACTGACAGAAAGTCACGCCATGTGATGGGCCATGTCAAGGGAGCATGACACTGTGGGAGGGGTGGTGCAAAGAAAGCGCCGGGAGGAGTAACACTGAGAGATCACCTATTGTGGGATAATAACCCATAAGCACCTGTCATTTTGGGGAAAGGGTGGCACTGATTGCCCAAAGGGCTGTAGCTACACCCTCCAGATGGCAGATGGGAGAAACGAGATCTAGCCACACCGGATGCGGAGGCCTGTATTAAATACCCACTTCCCTAGTGACCTTCCGGCAGTGAGTTTAGTATGCACCTGTAAGGGGGCAGATTACAAGGCAGATCACAATGACCAGACTGTCTGAGTTTATCCCCTTCCTCTGACAGCTCAGTCCAGCCTCTTTGTGCATAACCTGCCCATCAAATCCCCTTTAAATCTTTTCCTTCTCATCAAGGGCATTTGGCCCATATCCTAAACCTAGCCTATCCACGTAACTGTTCAAATATCTTTTAAATATTGTGATAGTGCATTGTGATAGGAGGAGGAATGTTGGAGATTGGAGGTTCATCACTGGGAGGCAGAAGTCTGAACAAGGATATCGGTCCGAAACGTCACCTATGCATGTTCTCCAGAGATGTTGCCTGACCTGTTGAGATACTCCAGCAGTTTATGTCCTCACAATATAATGTTTAAGGGACACTTATACATGTGCCTGAACAGGAAAGATTTCGAGGGATATGGGTCAAATGCAGGCTAATTGGACAAGCTGAGGGAGGTTGGCATGGATTAGCGGGGCTGAAATGCCTTCTTTTGTGTTACGTAACTCTGTGATTTTATGATTGTAATGCTTATCAATAATTAAATGCATCATTGGCCTAGGGTCAGATCGCTAGCTTAAGGCTGCATGCATCACCTGAGTGATAACTGGATGGGCAGCGTTGCATGGATTTCCTGTGAGTGAGTGCATTATTCACAAAGGATCAGCCTCAGGAGCTATTGTGTGTTGTCTTCAGAGATCAGAATTTCCCTTGTAATATGTAATTAATACAACAGTCGACATGTCTGTTTAGTCATGGAGGTAGTCAGGCAGGATATCTCCCCCACACACTTTGATAGCTGTCATCGCCAAGTTAGTTCCACATACTTCATAAAAACTAATCTAATCTTCAAATTGTTTTATTATTTTGTCTGTTATTGATTTAAGAGCCACAGGTATGTTACTTATGAGGTATGTAGAAACAAGGAGCTGCAGATGTTGGTTTATACCAAAGATAGACACAAAGTGCTGGAGTAACTCAGCGGGTCAGACAACAGCACTGGAGAAAAAGGATGGGTGACGTTTCAGGTCGGAACCGTTCTTCAGACTCAGGCGTCTTCTTCAGGAGTCTGAAAAGTCTGAAAAGTCACCCATCCTTTAGCTCCAGGGATGCTGCCTGACCCGCAGAGTTACTGCAGCACTTTGCGTCTTTCTTACTTACCAGGTATATCGGTAAAATCATCAAAAAATATACAATATTGACATATCCAATTTATTTCCCAAATACCCATTGACTCACACAGCATATTTATGATTCATTCTATAATGTCAGATGACCGCTTTCGATAGATGTCATTCTCTCTTGGGGCTTCACTAGTTTTGAAACCATTGAGCCTATTTTACAGAGTAATGAGGTTTGTTCATAATTTCTGATTACAGAGTTTAGTTTAGTTTGGAGAAACAGAATGGAAACAAGTCCTTCGGCCCATTGAGTCCACACCAACCATCAATTATCCGTTCACACTAGGTCTATGCCATCCAATATTCTCATCCACTACATACAAGGGGCAATTTTTTACAGAAACCAATTAACCCACAAACTTGTACATCTTTAGGATGTGGGAGGAAGCCGGAGCACCTGGAGGAAGTCCCCGCTGTCACAGAGAGAGCGTGCATGCACCGCACGGAGAGGAATCATTGGGCTGATTAGCAAGTTTGCAGATCATCCTCAAGGTCAGTGCTCCAAGGACACATTTGTGGTCAATCCTGCGCCTTTCATATTTCAACACTCAATTTAACAAAAGCATTGATTACTTCACAATCTGTTGGTTAGAGCATGAATCTTCCACTGCCAATACAGTAGTACTCAATGCACAATCCTTTTGTTATTTTGACTGCATCTACCATGCAATGCATACTTTGTGGTTAATAACCTGTTGTTACGATTCAATATATTTTAATTTTCTGTGTAAAGAATAAAGTCCATCTCAAACATTTGTTTACAACCTAAGCTGTATGATTATTTTACATGTGACTAATTAAAGTCCCACATGGAAGGTTGGTCCAAAAAAGTTAGAGCTCATTGGATCGAAAGCAAATTGACAAACTGGATCTAAAATTGGTTTGGAACAGTCAGAGATGGCAACAGTTTGCGTTGTGATTGGAAGTCTGTGAGTAGTGTGTGCCACAATGTTTGGTTGTACACTCACCACAGGTCCCAACCTATACTATTTGTTTTATATATTTACAACTTGGATTTTAATGTTGGAAGAATAATTACTAATTTTGCAGATAGTAGAAAAATGACAAGGTTGCGGATAGTGAGGAGAACAGTCTTTGGTTCAGAAAACTACAGATAGCAAATTCGGCAGATGGAAAATAATCCCGATAAGTGTGAAGCGACGCATTTAGGGAGATCAAATAAATCTAGAATGTACACAATCAATGCTAGGTCCATAGAGACACACCAAGACAAGATGGAAAAGAAAGTCAGGACATTAAGTACAGGAAAACACAAAGTGTTGGAAGTGTTTAAAGTAGACAAAAATGCTGGAGAAACTCAGCGGGTGAGGCAGCATATATGGAGCGAAGGAAATAGACGACGTTTTGGGTAGAGACCCTTCTTCAGACTGATGTGGGAGTGAGGGGGACGGGAAGAAGAAAGGAAGAGGCGGAGACAGTGGACTGTGGGAGAGCTGGGAAAGGGAGGGGAAAGAGGGAGAAAGCATGGACTACCTGAAATAGGAGAAGTCAATGTTCATACCGCTGAGGTGTAAACTACCCAAGCGAAATATGAGGTGCTGCTCCTCCAATTTACGGTGGGCCTCACTCTGGCCATGAAGGAAGCCCAGGACAGAAAGTTCGGATTCGGAATGGGAGGGGGAGTTGAAGTGCTGAGCTACCAGGAGTTCAGGTTGGTTATTGCGAACTGAGCGGAGGTGTTGGGCAAAGCGATCGCCAAGCCTATGCTTGGTCTCACCAATGTAGACCAGCTGACACCTAGCGCAGCGGATGCAATAGATAAGGTTGGGGGAGGTGCAGGTGAACCTCTGCCACACCTGGAAAGACTGCTTGGGTCCTTGGATGGAGTCAAAGGGGGAGGTAAAGTGACAAGTGTAGCATTTCCTGCAGTTGCCAGGGAAAGTGCCAGGAGAGGTGGTGGTTTGGGTGGGAAGGGACAAATTGACCAGGGAGTTACGGAGGGAGCGGTCTCTGCAGAAAGCCGAAAGGGGAGGAGATGGGAAGATGTGGCCAGTGGGGGGATCCCGTTGGAGGTGGCAAAAATGTCGGAGGATTAACTGTTGTATGTGATGGCTGGTAGGGTGGAAGGTGAGGACAAGGGGGTCTCTGCCCTTGTTACAAGTGGGGGATGGGGAGAGAGAGCAGAGTTACGGGGTACAGAAGAGACCCTGGTGAGAGCCTCATCTATAGTAGAAGAGGGGAACACCCGTTCCCTAACGAATGAGGACATCTCCGATACCCTGGTTTGGAACACCTCATCCTTTGTGCAGATGCAGCGTAGACGGAGGAATTGGGAGTAGGGAATGGAGTCCTTACAAGAGCAGGGTGGGAAGAAGTGTAGTCCAGATAGCCATGGGAATCAGTGGGATTATAGTAGATGTCAGTCAGTAGTCTGTCACCTGCGATGGAGATAGTGAGGTCTAGAAACGGTAGGGAGATTTTGGAAATTGTCCAGGTGTATTTAAGTGCCGGATGGAAGTTAGTGATGAAATGGATGAAGTCAGTGAGTTCTGAATGAGTGCAGGAGGTAGCAACAATGCATTTGTCGATGTAGCAGAGGTAGAGTTCGGGGATAGGGCCACAGTACGCCTCAAACAAGGATTTAATGGATCAGGCAGCATTGAAGAGGAGATGGACATTTAAGGCCGGACCCTTCTTTCAGACTGATAGGAGAAGGGGGGGGGGGGGGGGGGAAAGCTGGAAAAAGAAGTGAGGCCGATACAAAGCCTAGCAAATGAAAGATGGATACAAGTGGGTGGAGTATGTGATAAATGGCTAGATGTAAAAAGGAGGCAAAAGGGCTTCAGATAAGATGACTGAAATATAAAACCGGAGGAAAGGATATGGGTGGAAGGAGACGGTGGAAAGGAAAGAGGGGTAATAAGCTGGAAATGGGGGAATCAGAGATTGGAGATGAGCGTACAGAGGGAAAAGGATCGCAGGTATCCACACTCCAAAAACGTACAGGTATGTAAGTAAATCGGCTTGGTAAATGTAAAAATTGTCCCTAGTGTGTGTAGGAGAGTGTTAATATGCGGGGATTGCTGATCGGCTCTAGGAAATAGGCCCCACGAAGGACCTATTTCCATGCAGTTTCTTTAAACTACACTAAACTAAAGGTATCGCCCGTCTGTAAATTTAGCCCCCACCCCCCTCATTTGTATCCACCTCTCACTTGCCAGGCTTTGCCCAACCCCCCTCTCTTTTCCAGGTTTCTCCTCCCTACTCCACAGCTTAATGGCATCCTTGGATATCAGAAATTTGCACAATGCTCCAAGTGTACACTCATGGCTATCATGTTAAAATGATTTTTAAAAACTTTGGTGAGTGTACACTTGGAGCATTGTGCAAACTTCTGATATCCAATGATGCCGTTAAGCTAGGGGGATTGCAGAAAATATCACAAGGATGTTGCAGGAAATGGGGGAATGAGTCATCGGGATAGAGAATGGAAGTATTTTGCCTGTTGTGAAATAAACTGAGGGGTGATCTTGTAGAGGTTATTATAATTGTAGATATAGTAGATGATCACAATATTGATCACAGTACTGAGTTGGATGATCAGCCATGATCATATTGAATTGTGGTGCAGACTCAAAGGACCGAATGGCCTACTCCTGCACCTATTTTCTATGTTTCTATGTTTCTACATCAATGGAAAACTTTTAGAGGGATATGTGCCAAATGAAGGCAAATGTTTCTAGTTTAGGTAAGCCTTGATTGGCATGGAATGAGTTAGGTCAAAAAGCCTGGATCAAAGTAGATCATGATGGAGAGATGACATCATGATGGTAAAGTGGACAATTAGTTATTTTAGAAAAATAAGTTCCCATATATCTTGTTTGCATGGTGAAACTAAATGGAGAGGTGTACACAGAATCATGAGAATTATGTACTTAGCTTGGCCAATATAATCACTAATTCATATTCACATGAGAAAAATATGAAAATGTTGTCATATTCATGAAAATTGTCCATTCAGGGTAGAATAAAATAAATTGTACAGTATGAGAAAATGATAATTATTGTGGAAAACAAATATTTATAGTCACTAGAGGCAATAACAAATTAAAAGTTTTACAGCAACTCCTGTACACATAAGTTGATCTTCACTCTGAAGGTCCTGATCCACTTGGTGATATTTTTTGGCGATTGCCTGTGTCATTGACTGATGTATCAGGGTCGCCGAAAAAATGTTGCAACACTTGAGGAAACACCATGTGTCAATATATTATCACGGCGCAATGTTTCCGGTAACCTGATATGTCAGTCGATGATGCTGGCAGTCATTGAAAAAGAGACCAGTCAGAGAAAATCTATTTTACAACCAGAGAAAATGCTCAGCACTTTCAAGTTTTAACACCACATTCAAGTTGGAAATTCCCTTTATACATATCAACCAGTGAATCATTCACAATTTAAAATTAAAATATTTTGGGATGGTTAATAGAAAGATAAAAACACCATAAATGGTACAAATAGTAGAAAGGAAGCTCTGCATAAATTTTATTTTTAGCTTTAGAAATACAGCGTGGAAACAGGCCTTTTGGCCCACCAAGCATATATTTCTCCTTATACACATTATTTGGTACATATACTTACTTGGAATGCACCTTTCAACTAGATGAATAGAAATTCAGTTTCTAGTCAATACACTTGCCAGCCTCTGGCAGAATCCCTGGAGAGAAGGAATGGGTGACGTTTCGGATTGAGACCCTTCATCAGACTCGAAACGTCACCTATTCCTTCTCTCCAGAGATGCTGCCTGTCCCGCTGAGTTACTCCAACATTTTGTGCCTACTTTCGATTTAAACCAGCATCTGTCACTCTTTCCTACACACTTGCAAGCCTCTTATGGTTGGCAAGTCGTACTGCTGAATAATTCCTCAGGCTATATTTTGAAGACAAGGCCTTTGGTAGTTAGCACCTGTTTTCTCTCCACCTGTTGTTTAGTGACCTTGTTCTTTCATTCTTATGGGAACATTAATTATTAATTTTCTTTGCACACTATGTACTGGACAAGTTCCAGAATTACAAGTCTTTTGGACAATGATTTTTTGTGAGGATTTAATGCAGAAAACACCTCTGTTTTATTTAAAAGGAAGGATTTAATCCATCTTGGAAGCAGCAAGAAAACTTCAAAATAAAGTACCAAATTGAAAAATGAGTTTGAGTTACAACATAAAATACTACCATGGGGGGGGGGGGGGGGGGGGGGAGGTGGGGGAGACGCTTTACTAATCAGGGAGAATGTCATGATGGTACATAGAGAGGACATACTGAAGGGTATGTCTATAAAGCTGTTGTGGATGGAGCTAAAAATAAGGAAGGAGCAAGTACACTAATGGAATTATATTATAGGCCACTCAATGGCCAGTGGGAGATAGAGGATCAGATATGTAGACAGATTAAGGGAGGATGCAAGCACGACAGAGTTACTCAGGGCAAGTACAATAAATGGGACAGAATTTGTTGGGTCTATCCAAGAAGGTTTCCTTAAATAGCACGTGGATAGTCTGACTTGAGGAAAGACAATACTGGACGTTGTTTTGGGAAAGGAGCCTGGCCAGAGGATGGGTGTTGCAGTGAAAGAGCATTTTGGAGAGAGTGATCACAAATCCAAAAGTTTTAACATTTTTTTGAATAGGTACAAATATAGATGTTGGGGAATGGTACTTAATTGGGGCAAAGCAGATGACAATGTCATTAGGCAGGAGCTAACGAGAGTAGAGTGGGAGCAGTTGTTATTGAGTGAATCCACAGATGACATGTGGATGTAATTTAAAGGCCAGTTGATCAAAGTGCAGGATCAGAATATTCCAGTAAGGGGGAAGGAAAAAGACAGCAAGGTAGGTGAACCGTGGACGAACTCGGGAAGTTGTAAACCTGGGTGTGACATCTATTAATGTGGGGAGACAGATGAAGGGACCCTGCAACCCTGCAAGGATCATGGTGCCCCTCCAGTTCAGGTGCAACCCGTTCCTCGTGCACAGTGATCCCAATAGTCCAAGTTTTGGCCACCCTGCTCCTGGAAACATGCCCTTAAGCTGGAATGAATGAAGAAAACATTTACGAGGATGTTGCTGGGACATGAAGATCTGAACTATCGGAAGATGTTCGACAGGCTGGGACTTTATTCTTTGGTGCATAGGAGACTGAGGATGATATCAGTGAGGTGTATAAAATCATAAGGGGCACAGATCAAGTTAATGCCCACTACTTTTTTTTTCCAGTGGCACAGTGGTGCAGCTAGTAAAGCTGCTACCTCACAGTGTCAGAGACCCGGGTTCAATCCTGATCTCAGTGCTGTCTATAAGGAATTTACATATTCTCCCTGTGACCACACCGGTGCTCGTTTCCTCCAAAACATCCCAAAGACATGTGGGTTTGTTGGTTAATTGGCACTGTACAATTGTCTCTAGTGGATGCGAAAGTGGAATAACATAGAACTAGTCTGAACAGATGACCAATGGTCAGCATGAACCTGGTGGGCCGAAGGGCCTGTTTCCATTTTGATTCTCTAAACAGAACAAAAGATTTAAGATGAGAGGGGAAAGAGTTAGTAGGAATCTGAGGGGTAATTTTTTCACTTAGAGGGTGGTGGGTATATACAATATGCTGCCAGAAAGTAATTGAAGCAAGGGGCTTGCTTCTGTGGTGTCTTGTCTACAGTACCTGCCTACCCCTTCTGTGTCTCTTGCTGGTCATCCAACTACGGATCAATTGCACAGAAGGTTCAATAACATCCCACCTATGATGCTCTCAGCATCACCTCATATTGAATTTCACAACTTCATGTTCATTGATATTGTCTGTAACAGTCATCCATTTGTGAAACTGATTCAGTTTGTTTGTGTTTGCACACCAAGTCTCACCTGGCAAGTATGTCATTCTGCTCTGCATTGTGCAACTCCCACATTATTCTGTTTTTGTGTTGACTGTTCCCATTCACTCATTGACCAAATGACTGTTTACAGCATATCCCCATGGTTAACCTAGTTCACCTTATAAGAGACATCACCCTCCCGACTATCCCGACTCTCTCTGTAGTTTAAAATGCATGCTTATTTTGTCTTCTTATTGGTTTTGACGAAGGGTTTTCAACCTGAAAGGTTGACTCTGTTTCTCTTCCTACCCTGCTGAATATTTCCAGCATTTTTTGTTTTTATTCCACATACTATACATGTATTGTTTTTCTTGAAGTCATTGTTGTCTACCATTCAAATTATTTTGTTCTTTGTAAATATTCCACAGTAGCTAATATGACTTATCTGAGAAAATATTGCCTGAACAACAATTTAGATAATCCTAAACGTATGCCTCTTTAAATGTCCTGTCCATACTGTACATTGTTATTTTTCAATAGAAGACAGATCACTATCTACAAGATCTACAAGAGTCGCTTCCTCAAAAAGGTTGCCAGCATCATTAAACACCCACCACCCACTAACCTGGCATCGCTCGCATTTCACTCCTGTCACCGTAAAGAGGGTATAGGAGCCTGAAAACTATAATGACCAGGTTCATGGGCAGCTTCTTCCCTACAACCAACACACAACAACCTCCAAGTAGAGACTGAACTATATAGATTTGGGGAGCATTATTTTTGACTTTGCATTATTATCTATATTACTAAAAGTCTGATCTTGACCACTTCCTGTTGTTCTGCATATTGATTTTAGAAAAAACACTGCCATTTGCGGCTGTGATTTTTGGCCATCTGACTCGGAGTCCCCCTCCTCTGCGCAGGACAAAATGACTTTTCCCATTGATTAAAAATAAAAGAGTTATTAGTGTTTTAAAAATGGTCAGATTCTCTCCCCTGAAGGCCATGCCCCTTTCGGAGGGACTATAAAACCCGGATGTGCCGGTGCCTCAGTTCTTTGCAAGATGGGGGAGTGAGATGTCGCAATTCTCAGTCTGAGGTGTGAATAACACTGAACACATGTCTACTAAACTGTGTGTGGTTTTACTGACCTGTCAGTGCCCTTAATGTGGTTTGAAAATGTAGTTTGAAAATACAAAAGTGTGTTTTGGTTTGAAAATGCTAAAGCAAGCTGTGTTGCCTTTGGTTTTTGTAGATTGATGTTAACCAATCACACACCAGCCAGGATGGAGTTGTCGTCAAGGGTCACAAGGGAGTGATACCCTCATCGCTACAAGATGTATACTTCACAGAGGCACACAGCGGTCACCCAGGAGCCGACGCCACATTGGCACGCGCCCGTAGTCTGTTCAACTGGCCGGGAATGGCCAGTTACATCCGGGTACGCGTAGCCTCCTGCCCCGCTTGCAACAGCCTTGCGCCTCAGCAGCAGGGGCAGCCCCTTCTGCAACAACCTCCACCAGCTCTGCCCTGGACGTCGCTGGTGGCAGACATTTTCGAATGGTGCGGAAAGCACTACCTCGTTCTAGTCGACTCCTTTTCTAACTGGTTTGAACTAGACCAACTGACCTCCCTCACATCTGAGATGGTCATCTCGAAGCTGAAAAGACACTTCTCTACCTATGGTGCTCCCGTCAGCCTGAGAACCGACAACGGTCGGCAGTTCACCAGCCACATGTTCAAGCTTTTCGCAGACCGATGGAACTTCCAGCATGTCACGAGCAGTCCCGAGTATCCACAGAGTAATGGACTCGCTGAACAAGCTGTCAGAAGCGCCAAACACTTGCTAGAGCGAGCACAGATTTCAAAGTCAGACGTTTATCTCGATCTCCTGAATCTCAGAAACGTTGCCAGGGACGGAACCCTGGGATTGCGGACACAGCAACTGATGTCGAGATTGACAAGGCCTCCAGTACCCATCGCACAACAGCAACTGGTTCCTCAGGTGCTGAAGCCTGCCACTTTCCAGAAACGTCTACAAGAGAAGCACAGCATCCAGAAACGGTCATACGACAGTTCCAGCAGAGCACTCGAGCCTCTACTTCCGGGTCAGGTCGTCCGGCTACAAACTTCAATTGGACATTCCCGTCTGGGCACTGTTGTCAACCCGACTGACGAGCCACAGCCTTACCTGGTTGACTGTGAGGGAGCGGTATACAGGAGAAGTCGACAACACCTGCTTGCTGTGAGGGAGCCTCGCCCACTGCCTGCTGGTCCCTATGCTCCACCGCTCCAGTTCCAGCCGCCTTTTGGAATGTCTACCACCCGTCCCCGCATGCCTTGCACCCCTCCACATTCCGCGGTCTCCACTAACCACGGGGCCTCACCCACCGCATGTTTCCCCTTTTGGTCACCACGAGCCTCCACCGCGTCATTCTCGCCTCCAGGCTCTCCGTCTCATCTTTCAGGTGAGGGGGGGGGGGGGAGGGTCTGGTCCGCACGCGCTCGGACCGTGTAAATAGACCACCAGATATGGCGAGTATGTTTAACTCCATGGCATGGGTGCCCTTTCACACTTAATCTTTAGGGGGAAGGATGTAGATTGATGTTGCATGTTAACCAATCACACACCAGCCAGCATCTCTAATTCCACCCCACTGTAATACTTATACTAACACTTGCTTTCCAGCACCGACAGTTGGAGCAGCCAGGATGTACTGACAACTAATCATCCTTCATGCTGTTAAGTTACAGTGCTGATTAAAGATGTATTCGAATCACGTGCTGAGTCTGGAAGTCATTTACAGTTTTGAAAGTGCTAAAGCAAACTGTGTTGCCTTTGGTTTTGAAAGTCCTAAAGCAAGCTGCCTTGCCTTTGGTTTTGAAAGTGCTAAAGCAAGCTGCCTTGCCTAATTAGAGCTGCCTTGCCTAATTAGAGCTGCCTTGCCTAATTAGAGCTGCCTTGCCTTTTATATAATTAAAAGTCTAATCCTGACCACTTCCTATTTGTGCTTTATATTGGCATTTAGAAAAACAAGAGGGCATGACATGAGAATTAAGGGACAGAAGTTTAGGGGTAACATGAGGGGGAACTTCTTTACTCGGAGAGTGGTGGCTGTGTGGAATGATCTTCCAGCAGAAGTGGTGGAGGCAGGATCGATGTTAACATTTAAAAGTAAAGTGGATAGGTATATGGACGGGAATGGAATGGAGGGGTATGGTCTGAGTGCAGGTAGATGTGACTAGGGGAAAATAAATGGTCGGCACGGACTGGTAGGGCCGAGAAGGCCTGTTTCCGTGCTGTAATTGTTATATGGTTATAAAAAGACGCTTCCACGTACTGCTGTGATTTTTGGCCATCTTAGTCATAATCCCCCTCCGCTCATCAGGTGCCGAGGATTTTTCCCATTGATGAAAAAAATAAAAGAGTTATTAGTGTTTAAATCATGTTGAGATTCTCTCTCCTGTCAATCACGCCATGAAGGCCACGCCCCTTCCGGTGGGAGGGGGGTGAGGGAGTATAAAACCCGGAAGTGTGGTCATGGCTCAGTCTCTGCAAGATGGGGGAGGGAGAGGTCACGACTCGCTGTCTTTAGTGGCCTTGCACCCTGCATGAAATGGTATGAAATTGCACTTGAATTTGGTGCCCTTCCACTCTGCTTGAAATGGAAATTCAAGGAATAGCCATGAGTCAACTGCGAGCCCACCAGCCGTGAGTGAGTGAGCTGACAGCATAACAGGCTTGAGTGACTGAGCCGCCAGCCCAAGAATCCATTTGGCCCACAATGTCCATACTAGCCCTCTGGAAACCAGTCCCTTCAGCGCACAACACCCATGCTAGTGCTCCAGAAAGCCGCCTCCCCCCCCCCACTGGCCACTAATATTGGAATTGGTGGAGAGGTGGAATATTGCGTTGGGGGACCAGCCGTCCCGTGTGACGCTGGGACCTGACGGGTCCCACTTAGTCTAGTTGTATATATATGTGTGTGTGTGCGTGCATGTGCGTACTGAACTTTTAAAAAGATTTTTGAGTATTACAGAGTATTATGTTTACATATCTGCTGTGCTGCTGCAAGTAAGAATGTAATTGTTCCGTTTCAGGACATTTGTCAATAAAACACTCTTGACTCTTTACTCTGAAAAAAGTTTATCTTCCATTCAATGTGTATAACCATTGCTTTAAAATGAATGAGCACCTCAGCTTCAAAGGTAACTTTGTTGCATGATGCTGGATGCATTTAAATTCAAAAATGAGTGCAACAAAAACTGCCTTACAGACCACCCGTGTAGATAAGATTGTTACCTCCAACAAAGTGCAAATGGTTCAAGCCTGAACATGCACTGAAGGAAAGCTGTTTATAAAAATCTCCATGTGTTAGTGACATGGATAGTTATTACAGACAGTTTTCATTGCAAGTGACCAGGCTTGCTGACAGAAATCCAGGTGTCAGATGAGTAGCATGCAGTCCCTTTCATCACCTCAGGCATGCAGGTTCATATGCAGTGTTCCATAGCAGTTGGATAGAACATTCTTTCACAGTTTAGTGCACTTCAAAGGAAGAATAAAGACACTACCTGAAATATCAAAAAAACAAATAAAAACAGTGAAACATTCAAGGGAACAGAATGTGATGAGGCTGACCAATCTCACTAAGATAGACACAAAATGCTGGAGTAACTCAGCGGGTCAGGCAGCATGTCTGAAGTAAAGGAATGGGTGATGTTTCAGGTCAAAACCCTTCTTCAAACTGAAAAGGGGGGGGTCGTAACTGGAGACGAGAGAAAGAAAAGCAAGCAAGCTCAATTTCATTACGTTTCACCCTGTCCTGTAAAATATAACGTCCTAAGTCCAGAACTTCAGATTTTGGAACAGAATCAAGAAAGTGATCAATTTCCAACCAAGATTCAAAATTACCTGTTGCAAAACCAATGATTTGCACATGCCAGGAGTGGTCAGAGTCTAATCTGATACAGAACATAAATGTTTGTAAGACCTATACAGTTCAAATCTAAAAACAATTCCAACTTAGTAATCACATAATATTGGAACATACAAAATAGAACAGAACGGCATGGGAACTGGCCCTTTGGCTCACAATGTTTGTGCCAAAATTGATGTCTAGTTAAACTGATCCCATCTGCCGAAGAATGATTCATATCCCTCTATTCCCTGCACTTCCATGTGCCTATCCAAAAACCTCTCAAACACCACCACTGCATCTGTCTCCACCACCACACCAGACATTGGGTTCCAGGCCCCCATCACACACTGTGTAAAAAAAACATCCGGCACATCTCCACTAAACTTTCTCCCTCTCAAGTAACTATGCTCTCTAATGTTGGACATTTGTACCTTTGGAAAAAGGTACTGACTGTCTACCCATAGGGTGGCATAGTGGTATAGTTGGTGGAGCTGAGACAGAGTTGATGTACAAGATGGCGCGGTCCTGTCTAGTCGCGCTGTCGTGGCAGCTCTACCTTCCCCAGGAGTTCGGCGCAGTGATCGTCACAGCCGTCTACATTCCACCGCATGCGGACACCGACGTGGCACTATCGGCCCTACACGATGTGCTATGTCGACACCAAAATAAGAACCCGGATGCGGCTATGGTGGTGGCTGGAGATTTTAATAAATCAAATCTCAAGAAGGTCATGCTGAACTTCTGCCACACATCACGTGTGCCACCAGGGGGGAAAGAACATTGGACCACTGCTATACGCCGTTCCGGAAGGGCTACAAGGCCGTTTCACTCCCTCCCTTAGAAAAATCTGACCATGCTGCCATTTTCCTGCTGCCGGAGTATAAACAGAGGATAGTTCGGAAAGCTGCAGTGACGAGGGACGTAAAGCAGTGGTCCAACCAGTCAGAGGCCATGCTGCAAGATGCACTGACAGATGTCGACTGGAATATGTTCCAAGCAAGTTCCAGAGACGTCAGTGAGTTCGTGGAAGCTGTCACGGAATTGATTGCAACAATAGCCGACAACATAGTCCCCACGGTAAGGGTTAGCATCTTTCCAAATCAAAAACCCTGGATAGACAGGTCCGTTCGTGTTGCCTTGAATGCTCGCACCGCTTCCTACAACTCGGGCCTGGCATCAGGAAACATGGACGTCTACAAGGTAGAGTCCTGCTGACTGCAACGGGGGGGTGAAGGACGCAAAAGGGAGGTACAGGGTCAAGATGGTCACAGATGGAGCAGCAGGACACCAGACGCCTGTGGCAAGGGCTACAGACTGTAATCAACTACCAGAGCAGCCCCCCCTCAACTGGAAGTGCCGGCACCTCCCTAGATGATGACCTGAACTCTTTCTACGCTCGTTTCGAGATGGGCAACATCACTCCAGGCTTGCCGGCTATTGACAACACTGCCAGTGTGCTGGCTTATGAAGCTGGAGGGAGGTCCATCACTGGGGATGTGCACACATTCTGGTTGTCTGAGCATGACATGAGGAGGGCTCTGACACGTGTGAACACGAGGAAAGCTGTAGGCCCAGATGGCATCTCGGGGCGAGTTCTTTAGTCTTGTGCTACACAGCTAGCTCCGGTGCTCTCTACAATATGTAACCTCTCCCTGGCCAGGTCCGTGGTCCCCGCCTGCTTCAAAAGATCCATCATTATACCTATACCAAAAAATGCCTCCCCAGCTTGTCTGAATGACTACCGTCCGGTGGCCCTCACCTTGGTAGTCATGAAATGCTTTGAGAGGCTGGTCAAGAAACACATCTGCGCCTTCCTCCCTCGCAACATGGACCCGCTACAATTCGCATACCGTCCGAACAGATCCACGGACGATGCGGTCTCCCAGGTTCTGCACACCGCTCTCTCTCACCTTGACAGTGCAAATCCGGAGCCAACAAGATCATGGGGGACCCCTTCCACCCCAGCAACAGCTGCTACAGTCAGGCAAATGCCTCCGTTGCCATGCTATGAAAATGGAGAGGATGAGAAAGAGTTTCTTCCCAGAGGTCATTAGGACTGTAAACTCCTATCTCACCAGGGACTAAACTGCAGTATCAATTTACTGTTGTGTGGTGTATTTTTAAATTGCTGTTTCTTTTTTTTCCTCTCCCACAAATATGTAATTACTGATTCGGTTCCATTCAGTTTTTTTTTTTTTTTGCACAATCCGCAAGCATTGCCACTTTTCATTTCACTGCACATCTCGTATGCATACGTGACGAATAAACTTGACTTGACTTGACTTGACTTGAGAGACAGCACAGAGACCAGGATTCAATCCTGACCTCGGGTGCTGTCTGTGTGGTATTTGCACGTTCTCCCAGTGATCACATGGGATCCTCCATGTGCCCTGGTTTCCTCCCACATCCCAAAGACATGTGGGTTTGTAGGTTAATTGGCCTCGGTATATTGCCCCTAATGTGTAGGAAGTGGATGCAAAAGTGGGACTTCGTATGGATCTACAAACGGGTGTGAACTGGTGATCGATAGTAGGTGTGGACTTGGTGTGCTGAAGGCCCCCTTTCCATGTTTCATCTCTAAAAAAAAATTATGCCCCTCAAAAATGCCTTCTATCAACTCTCCTCTCAACTTGCAATATTCCAGAGAAAATGATACATGAAAAAGTTTCTCCTTCCACAGGTTCCTGTCCTGCTGAGTGTTTCTGACATTTTCCATTTTTATTTGAGATTTCATCTGCAATATTTTTTTTGCAGTATCTGAATAGAACTCCTCAGTACTGAAAACTAATCAATAGGATATTGCATTGTTGCAATATGAGAGACGGAGGTGACAAAGGAGATTGATGAAGGTAGAGTGGTGGATGCGCTGTATGCAAGGATTTAGTAATGGTGTTAGTTAGGTCCCTCATGTTAGGCTGATCCAGAACATTGAGATGTATGGGATTCACAATGACATGGTCATATGGATTCAGAGTGGATTACTCATCGAAGACCGAGGGTTGTGGTGGAAGATAAATATTCTGCAAATCTGTGATCAGTGGAGTTCCGCAGGGATCTATGCCGAGACCTTTGCTGATTATGATATAGATTACTTAGACATTAAAATAGATGGGTTAGTAAGTAAATTTGCTGATGACAACAAAATTGGAGGAGTTGCAGACAGTGAGGAATGCTGTCAGAAGATATAGCGAGATATAGATCAGCAGCAGAACTGGGCGGGGAAATGGCAGATGGACTTTAATCGAATCAACTGTGAGGACATGCACTTTGGGAGGTTAAATATAGAGAATAGTAGGGGTCTGGAGTGCATTTTCAGGGAAGGAGGTGGAGGCATATATGATAGTCGTATTTAAAAGGCTCTTATATAGGCACATGGAAGTGCAGGGAATAGAGGGATGAGATCAGTTTAACTAGGCATCATGTTCAACACAAACATTATGTTTCCTGCACTGTATTGTTCTATGTTCTTTTTCCAAAATATTTTAGAAATTTGTTTCTACATGTGGCATTTTTCTGAATTTCATATGAGTTATCAATGCCATTTCACCAAACCTACATCTCAGCCAACTTCACTGCAGGTACAATATCAGATAGCACCTAAATTGTAATAGTTTTGGATCCATCCAAAAAACGCTTCCATAATAACAGAAATGTTTTTTTAAATGACCCAAGAGCCTTCACTTAATCCACAGTTGTAAACAGCAACCTCTAGAGATCAGTAGTGGTTATTGCAGAGATCTCCCTGTACCAAAGGTTTACACAAGGTGAGCAGGGAAAGATTTAATAAGAACCTGGGGGGTAACTTTTTTACACTAAGGTGATGGGTATATGGATCAAGCTGCCAGAGGAGGTAATTGAGGCAGGTACTATCATAATCCTTAAGAGACATTTAGACAGGCACACACAGGATAGGTTTACAGGTTAAGGACCAAGTGCGGGCAGGTAGGACGAGTGTAGATGGGGCATGTTGGTCGGCATGGGCAAGTTAGACCAAAGGGCCTGTTTCCACTCTGTATGACTCTATGACAATGACCTTGTTTGGAATCCTTACTTTTGCATTTGTTAGATATTCTGCATTGTAATGTTATTTACCCCAATGATTTATGAGAGAAAAATGTGTGACACAGTGCCACAGCTGGTATAGATGCTGCTCTCAATGATGCAGAGTGGATTTAATCCTAACTTTGAGTGCTGCCTGTGTGAAGTTTGCAAATTTCTCCTTGTGACCATATGGAATTTGTCCAGACACTATGGTTTCCTCCTACATGCCAAAGACGTGGATGGGGAGGTTAAATTACCATTGTAAATTGTCCTTAATTTGTTGGTGAGCAGCAGATTTTGGGTGTAGTGTATGGGAATCTGTGGAGAATAAATGTTGATGGTAAAGGCTGTTGTCAGGCAACTGATCCACAGCTAGAGAGCAGTATTGAACTACTAGCTACCTTATTGGAGACACTCAAAACTATCGTTGATCGAACTTTACTGGCTTTATCGTGCACTAAACGTTACACATGTTATTCCCTTTATCATGTATCGGTACACAATGGACGACTTGATTGTAATCATGTTTTGTCTTTCCGCTGACTGTTTAACGAGCAACAAAAACTTTTCACTATACCTCGGTACACGTGACAATAAACTAAACTCAAGAAACTCTAGGCATTGGGAATAATAGAACTATGGGAAGTGGAAAATGGCAGCATAGGATTTATGACTTGAACAGACTGTTCCTCAGTTTCTTATTCACTGTGAGTGAGCTCCTGTAGGTTGAAGCAAAATTTTGGAATTACATTTGCACAAAATTTGAGAATCTTCTGTAAATGATTCTCGCTCTCCCAGGGTAACATCTACACTGCACCAACATAAACTTCCCTTGTGCAAGTATTCGTAGTTGCGTTTGGCAAACATCAGGGAGGGTGAATATGAAATCCTACTGGAGGTTTTGTCCTGTTATTTTTCAGAATTGAACTGGCACAGATGAACTATGTATGACGTATCAAGATGTTAGAATTTAAAACAACCATACCTATTCAACTATACAGCACAGACACAGGAACCATTTGCCTATGATTGACTCATATCCCTCTAAACCATATCCTCCAAATCTGCTGATTTGTCTGTTCATGTATCTTTTAAATGTTACAATTGTACCTGCCTCAACCACTTCCTCTGTTAACTCATTCTATACAATCTGTGTGAAAAAGTTGCACCTTTGAAATCTTTTCTATCTCGCTTAAAACCTATGCCTACTAGTTTTAGATTCCCCAACTCTGCGAAAAAGAGCATAACCGTTCACCTTTTAAGTGCCATTCATGAGTTTATAAATCACTGTAAGATGACCCATGCCTCCTTTGTTCCAGGGAAAACAGTCCAGTCTATCCAGGCTCTCTGTTAAAGTCAAGCCCTCCAGCCCTGGCAATATCCTTGTGAACCTTTTGTGCACCGCCTCTAGCTTAATCAGACAGCACCTGAAGTCAGTATCGAATCCTGCTCTCTGGTGCTGTGAGGCAGCAGCTCTTCTGCTGTGCCATGTGCCATCCAGTGATGATAGTAAGCTTATTGAGAGTTGTTGGTGCTGCATTTTTCCAGGATCCCTTCACAATCTTGATGCCAGTGGAAAGTCTTTAGATGTGAAGAGGTGAGCCTCTCACCACAGGATACCCAGCTTCTGACTTCATCTTGTAGGCATGATATTTATGTTGTGGGTCCAGTTGAGTTTCTGGCCAATGGTGACACACCACCAGAATATGGATTGTGTGAAAACTAGATTACAACAGGATCTTGATCAGCTTGGTAAGTGGGCTGAGAAAAGGTGAATGGAGTTTAATGCAGATATGTGCTGACTTTTGAGAAATTAAACAAGGGCAGCGCTTCATAGTGAATGACAGAGCATTGGGGAGTATTGTAGACAGAGGATTTATGAGTGCAGGTACATAGCTTCTTACAAGAGGTCACCTGCACTCACAGCCTATTCCCTTTCTTCATTATCACCCATCTGCCCGCTTCCTAGAAACATAGAAACATAGAAAATAGGTGCAGGAGTAGGCCATTCGGCCCTTCGAGCCTGCACCGCCATTCAATGTGATCATGGCTGATCATCCAACTCAGTATCCCGTACCTGCCTTCTCTCCATACCCCCTGATCCCTTTAGCCACAAGTGCCACATCTAACGCCCTCTTAAATATAGCCAATGAACTGGCCTCAACTACCTTCTGTGGCAGAGAATTCCAGAGACTCACCACTCTCTGTGTAAAGAATGTTTTCCTCATTTCGGTCCTAAAGGAATTCCCCCTTATCCTTAGACTGTGACCCCTTGTTCTGGACTCCCCCAACATCGGGAACAATCTTCCAGCATCTAGCTTGTCCAACCCCTTAAGAATTTTGTAGGTTTCTATAAGATCCCCCCTCAATCTTCTAAATTCCATCGAGTACAAACCGAGTCTATCCAATCTTTCCTCATATGAAAGTCCTGACATCCCAGGAATCAGTCTGGTGAATCTTCTCTGTACCCCCTCTATGGCAAGGATGTCTTTCCTCAGATTTGGAGACCAAAACTGTATGCAGTACTCCAGGTGTGGCCTCACCAAAACCCTGTACAACTGCAGTAGAACCTCCCTGCTCCTATACTCAAATCCTTTCGCTATGAATGCTAACATACCATTTGCTTTCTTCACTGATCCTGATCCTTAGGCGTGACCAACTCGCTATAATTCCAATCTATGAATCTCTCATTCTCCCGGACGTACCTGAGGTCGTCCAGCCTCAACTCCAGTTCCCTAATGCAGTTTGTAAGGAGATGCACCAGAACACACTTCCCACAGGTATAGTCATCAGGGATACCAGCAGTTTCCCTCACTTCCCATAGCCTGCAGGAGGAACATTGCATCATTCTCCCTGCCATCTCTGCTACACTAACACCAACATGGAAAAAAAAGCACAACAAGCAAACACAAGAAACAGCTATCCGTACCATTACCTCCTGTCACCCTCTGCTTCGCCTTTGCACAGTCTTCTCGCCAAAGTCTCTTGAGCCAAAGCCTCAAACTTATCCTCCACGCAATACTGAAGCCTCTCTACAACCTCTCTCCCAACACAGTCTAATTGGGCCACTAACTAAATTTGCCTTCTTTTTATTGGCAGCTCAATTAATCATTTATCGATATTTGACATGCTATATTGCTAATATTGATAGTGAGTTTAAGACTTCCCTCTTTCATCATTGTGATGTCATTTGTAAATGGATTCACTTCTATTATTGATGTTGAATGAGATCTGCCACTAGGTGGCATGATCCTAGCAAAATTAAAGTTATTTAAAATCTATTTTTTAAAATAGAGCATAGAACAGTACAGCAGAGGAACAGGCTCTTCAGCCCACAAAGATTGTGCCGAACATGATGCCATATCCCCCTACTACTTGCACTTCCATGTGCCTATCCAAAAGCCTCTTAAATGCCACTATTGTAGCTACCTCCACCACCACCCTTGGCAATGCGTTGCATATTGTAGCTGACCCCACCGCTCTCTGGGTAAAATACTTGCCCCACACTTCTCTATTAAACCTTTCCCATCTTACCTTATAGCTGTGCCCTCTAGTGCTGGACATTTCCATCCTGGGAAAAATGTTATGACTGTTAACCCTGTCTATGCCTCTCATCATTTTATATATTTCTATCAAGTTTCCCCTCAACATCCGACGTTCCAGAGAAACCAACCCAAGTCTATCCAAAATGCAAATATTACCCCGCTGTACAAGAAGGGAGCAAAGCAGAAGAATGAAAACTAAAGGTCAGTTATTCTGACTTCAGTGGTTATTAAGATTTTAGTCCATTATGAACAATGAGTTTACGGAGTACTTAGTTCATGATAAATTAGGCCAAAGTCAGCATGAAGGGGAGATCTTGCAGGACAAATCTGCTGGAATTCTTTGAAGAAGTATATAGCAGGACAAACAAAGGAGGTTCAGTGGATGTTGTTGGAGTGGAAGGTTGCAACCTTCACGTGGTCCGCCCTGTTTCGACGAATGCAATCAACCCTGTGTGCTCAATCAAATAAGATCAAATAGAACAAGTTGTCCTACAACTTTAGGCTGTGCATGCCATACGCCAGAAGAAGAAGAAGTGGATGTTGTTTACCTGGATTTTCAGAAAGCCTTTGATAAGGTATTGCATGGAAGGCTGCAAAGGAGGATGAGAACCCATGGTATCAAAGGGGAGATACTTGCACGGATAGCTGGTTGGCTGGATAGCAGAAGGCAAAGAGTGGCAATAAAGGGTTTTTTTTCTGGTTGGCTGCCAGTGACGAGTGGTGTTCTGCAGGAGTCGGTGCTGGGGCCGTTACTCTTCACTATTAATGATTTGGATGAGGGGATTATAGGCTTTGTGGCCAAGTTTGCAGATGATACAAAAGTAAGTGGAGGGGCAGGTAGTGCGGAGATAGGAGGGACTCTCAGAAGGATTTGGACAGGTTGGACAAGTGGGTGGAGAAGTGGGAGATGGAAAAAAGTGCAGCAAAGTGTGGAGTCATGAATTTTGGTAGCAGGAATAAAGGTGTAGATTTTTTCCCAAATGGAGAGAGAATCCAGATATTGAAGTGCAAAGGGACTTGGGAGTGCTGGTGTAGGATTCCCCAAAAGTTAATTTGCAAGTCAAATCAGTAGTATGGAAGGCAAATAGAAGGCGGGCATTTATTTCAAGAGGACTAGAAAACAAAAACAGGAATGTAATGCTGAGGCTCTGTAAGGTGCTCGTGAGGCAGGATTTTGAGTATTATGAGCAATTTTGGGCCCCATATCTAAGGGAGGATGTGCTGACTGGAGAGAGTCCAGAGAAGGTTTATAGAATGATCCCAGGAATGAGTGGGTTAACATATGCTGAACGTTTGATGGCACTATGCCTCTACTTGCTGGATTTTGGAAGGATGAGGGGAAACCTCATTGAAACTTACCAAAAAGGGACAAACTTGGATAGAGTGGATGTGCAGGGGATGTTTTCACTAGTGGGATAGTCCAGGAGCAGAAGCCATAGCCTCAGAATTAAAGGACGTTCCTTTGGGAAGGAGATGAGGAGGAATTTGTTTAGTCTGAGGGTGGTGAATCTGTGCAATTCATTGCCGCAGAAGGCTGTGGAGGCCGAGTCAATGGATTTTTTTTTTAAGGCAGATTTAAAGGCCTGTCCCACTTTTGCATTTTTTTTGGCAACTACAGGTGACTATGCTGTCACCTCATGGTCGCGGGGTGATTCCTGTACTTTAAAAACTAATAGAATTATGGTCACTGATCCCAAAGTGTTCTCCCATTGACAATTCAGTCACTTGCCCTCATTCATTCCCTAAGAGGAGCTCCAGTATTGTGTCTTCTCTGAGAAGCTCTCTATATATTGATTAAGGAAGCTTTCTTGAACACATTTAACAAATCCCACCCCATCCAAGCCATTTACACTATGGGTGATCCAGTGAATATTTGGTAAGTTGAAATCTCCCACAAATACTACACTATTGCACACAGAAGATGGTGGGTGTGTGGAATCAGTTGCCCCATTTACACTATGGGTGATCCAGTGAATATTTGGTAAGTTGAAATCTCCCACAAATACTACACTATTGCACACAGAAGATGGTGGGTGTGTGGAATCAGTTGCCAGAGGATCTTAGGTACAACGACAAAGTTTAAAAGATATTTGAACAGGTACATGGATAACAAAAGGTTTACAGGAATACGGGTCAAATGCAGGCAAATAGGATTATTTTAGGAAGACTCCTTCGTCCGTGTGGTTGAGATGGGTTGTGTAATGGCAATTTCTAACTTTTACAGTGTCTTATTTTTTGTTGCCATTCCTACACAGGTAAGTAGGAGTGATCTTACGTGGAGCAAAAAGAACAGATCTTCCAGTCGTTATTTCCAGTTTAATTGGTTCTTTGTTGAAGTAGTTGTACAAATAAAGAGATGAACATACCAGGCTTTCCTTATTCTGCATACAAATTGTAGCCAGGCTGTTCTCCCCAATCTGGAGAGAACTGTGTACACTCCACCCCTGTGCCTGGTCTGAATCACTCCCTGTCCACTATGCCCTTATGTACACGCCCTTCTGTGCATCTAATGAAGTGCCGATGAAACAATTAACAAAAAACATTAAAAGGAGCTATAAAGCTATACATATTATCAAAAACAAAGGTATGTACTATGGGTTGGCATATAATCTTCTTTAGTGATTCTTCAATCTTCTTCTCTTCCTTCTTCTTATCCTTCTTCTTTCTGTACCTAGATCTCAGCTTCTTGGAACAGACATATCTTTGTCTTTCCAAAATGTTGCCCTTTGTCTGAAGTCGAACTGTGCGCACAAGACCGTGTGCATCTGGTATGGTCTCCAATATTCTGCCCATTAGCCAGGAGCCTTGAGGTGCAGTGGAATCGGTGCAGTGGAACAATGTCATCTGGAGCAAAGCTTCTCCTTACCTTTGACCATCGTTGTCGTTCTTGAAAAATGTACAGGATCTTCACTTGTCTCTCCATGAAGTCTACCAAGTCAGAAAATCTAGCTTGCTGTCCAAGCTGTTCCTGTTGCTGACATGCTCTATCCCTCCACTTGTCTCTGAGCTTGTAAGGCCATTTCAGAAGGATAGTCTTCATATTGGAAGCAACATTCATTTCCTCCATATAGATGTTCCATAGCATTGCAACAACCTTCAGAAACAACAAGAACGCCTGCAATGCCTGCACATTCCCTTGCCTGATCACTGATCAAGCAAAAGCCTTGACCATGTATGCAGTGGCAATCTTATGTTCATTACCAAAATGTTCTTTAAGCAGATCTTTTGCCCTTTCATAGCTCTTTCTGGGCTGGATGCAAATGTTGGCAACTGCGGACTAAGTCTTTTGGATACCCTCTTGCATATTGCTCTAGAAAATGCAAGCAATCACTCTTATCATTAGTTTTTCTTTCCACTCCTCTATCAAATGCCGTGATGAAAATTTTATACTGCAAAGGATCACCATCATAGGAACAGGAATATCTCTTTGTGGGAAAGTAGAAAAGAGATTTTGTTGAGCCAGAAGAGCAGTGATGACATTTTGCTCTGCATTAGGCTCCAGATATCACGTTGGTTTCCATCATTCAGTACAGGGGGGGTAATGCTAACATGCCCCTGCACACCCTTCTTCATTTGTACATTTGCACACCCGTCTGTACATTTTGCCTTGAAGAGAGTGTTGAGTTAGATGGGTCCTTTCATGAGCTCTACCAGGCGGTCCATAAGGTGTTTGTTTTAGTCTAACAACCTGTTGCACATCTTCTTCTTCTTGCGTATGGCGTGCACAGCCTAAAGTTGTATGACAACTTGTTCTGTTTGTACCTCTGTTTGTGCACGCCAGGTTGATTGCATTCGTCGAAACAGGGTGGACCACGTGAAGGTTGCAATCTCCCACCCCCCTGTTGCACATGATCAGGCAAGTATTCATCTGCCCGTAGATCTAATTTAGCTGATGTTTCCCTTTGAGCAGCTCCTTTTCTCACATAAGAGCTCATCCCGTGAGATACTCTCGAGCTGCTTCTTGATCCCTTGGCCTCCAGTAAACTGATTCTTTTATTGGCTGCTGCTAGCTCCGTCTCTAGTTCCAGCTGTTCCATCTCTCTTTTGAATTGTTCCTTATGTGCCTCAACCTCAATCTCAAGCTTGAGCTTGGCATTGGTTCTGCCAGCTTCGTCTCTTTTCATTTGCTCCTTTTGTGTTTCAAACTTGTGCTTTTAGTTCATGGCAGCAGCCCATTCCAAGAGAGCAGCCCTTTTTTTGCCTGAGCTTTTAAGTGAGCAGAGGCCGTTAAAGATGCACATGATGAAGAACTAGATTTGTGGCTTGATTTTGAGACATTTGAAACACTGTCATCCGGTCCAATTTCTTCGGATTATACAACACTCTGTTGTATAGCACCTTCAACTAGGGAGTGTGTAGTCTGCTGTCCAACATCAGATAACCACACCTCTGCATCTTGTAGAAAACCATTAAAAGTTTCCATTCTTTGATGAAACCACTGATTTAGCTTTTCAAGTTCCTTTTCAGGCAGTGATAACTTCACCAAAGACTCGTAGTTTTCTATGACCATCACAGAGCTTGATTAATTTAACCAGGTTAGATTGTACTTCCTTTATATTTTCATCTGATTTCATGAGCTCTTTCAGCTTTTCAATTAACTTGTTAACTTGTTTACATATCAAGTTTTTTGTTTTCTGACACTTTTCCCTGAACAATTCCAAGCCTTTGTCAATGTGTTTAATGACTCTTCTTTCCATTTCAGAATCCTGTCGAACATTGCCAACTTGTGTCTGAGCTTTAGCTCTGACCACAGACATACTTGTACACTATCCCTTTAAGACACCTTGACGTAAAAGCCGCATGCCTGTGGCTGGTATCGCTCTGATTTTCAAGGTAACTTCTCAATTCTCCATTTTAGTAGCTGATTTACAATACAGTTTATCATATGCAGCTTCTCCAATAAAGCTTAATGCAATATGAACTCACTCTCTCCCTTCGCATTGGCTTTCGAGATTTTCAATCAGATCAGCGCAGGTGGCGACCATGTCCAGTTGGTCTGGTGTGGCTGCATCAAGCTTGTGAAATAAAACAATCCGTGTTCCCAGGCTTTCACAAGCTCCAGTTTCACTCATAGAGCCAGTTCTCACTTAAATTGTAATGGCAATTTCTAACTTTTCCAGTGACTTATTTTCCGTTGCCATTACTACACAGGTAAGTAGGAGTGATCTTACGCAGACCAAAAATAACAGATCTTCCAGTCATATTTCCAGTTTAATTTGTTCTTTATTGAAGTAGTTGTACAAACAAAGAGATGAACGTATCAGTCTTTTCCTATTCTGCATACAAGTTGTAGCCAGGCTGTTCTCCCTGATCTGGCGAGAACTGTGTACTCTCCACCCCTGTGCCTGGTCTGAATCACTCCTTGTCCACTATGCCTATATTATATATATATATGCCCCTGGAAAAGTACTGCAAGGTATATCTAGACAAAATGATATAATATGCCAACAGTAGCTAGCCTAAACATAAATAGCTCCTACAGGTTGAATGACCAGTTCCATACTGTATAAGTCAATGACTCTAGAATGGAGAAGGTATATAAAGAGCATTGAATTGGTCAGGCTTTTGCATTATGAAAATCCGAAAGAAAAAAGAAAAAAACGTTTCTATTATACAGCATATGCTTTTATGAAGTTCAGGATAGCCACTTGAGGCTTCCTTTTGCCTCAAAAGTTTAAAGAATATGAATGATGTAGTGTTTCACCATAGTTCTTTACCTAAATCAAAAAAGTCCATAATATGTAGTTTTTGTGCCAGCAATTCAGCTCTGTGGGCTTTTTTAAGTGAAGTTTACAGTCTCAAGTGGAGTATTTGTCATAAACAACCTCACTGTGTGAGTACGTCTTAATAAATATTTGGGTGTTTCAGGCCATTATGTAGCAAGAATGGAATTTACAATAAATTTAGACACAAGTATTAGTAAATAACTGCTCAATATGGTTAACAATGTTGCAAAGATAAAATAAGGCATATTCATGCTACAGCTTCAGCTTCCATTAGCCTCAGTTTTAAAAAATGGCTAAAGGGCCTGTCCCACTGCAACGACCTAATTCGCGAGTTTAGAAGAGTTTGCTCACGACTCATACTCACAGCATGGTCGACACAAGGTTCTAGGAGGTCTTTGTAACTCTCCTTCATGCTCGAGAGTAGTCCCCGCGTACTCGAGGCTTCAGCTAGGTCGCTGCGTTTTTTTTCAACATGCTGAAAAATGCCTTGCGAGTACAAAAAGGTCGCCATAGAAAAAATCAATATTTTTTACTCGTAGGTTTAATCGAGGTAGGTCATAGTAGGTCGTAATGCTATCATAGGTAATCGAAGGCAATCAAAGCTAATCGAAGGTAGTCGAAGGTACAGCACGTTGAGAAAAAAAAGTAAGTAAACCGACCGGTAATGTTAAATGCCCGCTAAACTATTAAAAGTTGTCTAGCTTCTTAAAAGTTTCTCCACTCCTTCTCCCCCCCCCTTCTCCCCCCATCCCTCCCCTTCTTTCCACGCTCTCTAAAGGACTTACTGTACATTGTGCCAGCCGTCTATTACCTTCTTGTTCATCACAGATGTGAATTTCCGACAGCGGTCCCCCGGTTTCCCTGGCCCCAGCCTTTGCGATGTGCGTGTGTGCGTGCGTGCGTGCGTGTGTGTGCAGACGGTCGATCCAGCTCGCGGTTTCATCGCTGACGGTCGATCCAGCTCAACGTTTTTCAGGCGAGTGCCCTCGAGCTTGAAGGTCGAAGACGGTCGCTGCAAAGTCACGTTAGTGGGAAAGGCCCTTAAGAAATTTCATTTTGATACATCCATTGATATTACGGTTATTGGAAAAAGCCCGCTGGCCCAACTCACCCAGGCTGACCAAGATGTTCCATATAAGTGATTTGCCCGTGTTTGCCCCATATCCCTTTAAATCTCTGATCTCTGTACCCATCCAAACATCTTTTAAATGCTGTTATTGTATCTGCATGAATTACATTCTCTGGCAGCTTGTTCCATAAAACCATCATACTAATCATACTATGTGTGAAAAAGTTACATAGATTCCTATTAAATCTTGCACCCCCGCCCACCTCACCTTAAACCTATGCCCTCCAGTTCTTGATTCCCCTATCGCGAGAAAAATACTCTGGGCATATCAACCTACCTATTCCCCTTTATTTCCCCTCTAAGGTCCAACCCAGCTTCCTACTATCTAACGAATAAAGTCCTAGCCTGCCCAACCACACCTTACAGTTCAGGCCAAGTCCTGGCAGCATCTTCATAAATCCTCTCTGCACTGTTTCCAGCTTCCTGGCATCTTTCCTATGGCAGGTGATCAAAATTGAACTCCAATTGCGGTCTTACCAACATCTTGTGCAATTGTAACATAATGTCCAAAATTCTATACTCATTTCCCTGACTGAAAAAGGTCAGTTTGCCAAAATTCTTCTTCACCTCCTCTTTGCCTGCTACTTTAAGAGAACTGTGTAATTGTTCTCAAAAGTGGTGGAGTACCTCAGCAGGTCAGGCAGCATCGCTGGAAAACATGGATAGGTGATGTTTCAGGTCAAAACCCTTCTTCAGACTGCGGTTAGGCAGAGTACTTGCTCTCTTAGACCACTCTGTTCTACACTACCTGGTGGCCTACAATTTACTATGAAGGGCCCACCCTGGTTTAACTTCCCAAAATGCAACACCTCACACGTATCTGCATTAAACTCCATTTGCCATCACTTAGCCCATTTACCAACCTGATTAAGAACTGGCTGTAATTCTTGAGAACAAACTTCATTGCCTACAATGCTACCTATTTTAGTGTAATTCTTACTAATCATGCCTTGTACATTCACATCAAAATCATTAATACAGATGATAAACAGCAATGAACCCATTAACCTTCCCTTAACTTCATGGTTTTATCCGCAATAAAAAGGAAGAAATATTCACTGGGTACCTTATGCATCTTTTATGGCCCCACACATGACATAGCTGATCAGTTGGTTTAAGAAGGAACTGCAGATGCTGGAAAATCGAAGGTAGACAAAAGTGCTGGAGAAACTCAGCGGGTGCAGTAGCATCTATGGAGCGAAGGAAATAGGCAATGTTTTGGCCCGAAACGTTGCCTATTTCCTTCGCTCCATAGATGCTGCTGCATCTGCTGAGCTTCTCCAGCACTTTTGTCTACATAGATGATCATTTTGGTTTCAGAAGTGCCCTATTCTATCACGAGTTACTCTTTTTCACTTAGCAAATAAAATCTCCTTGGATTCTTCTTAATCTTATATGGCAGAGCTCTAGTGTCCCCTTTTTGTCCTCTTGATTTCCTTCTGAAGTATACGCCTCAATCCCCTATCCTCCTCCAGGAATACAGACTTTATCCAAGCTACCTATACTTGACCAATGCTTCCTTTTTTTCCTGACTCGTGTATTAATTGATCTTGTCATGCAGGGTTTCAATTCCCGGTATCCGGCCAACCCTTTGCCTGCAAACAATCTACTCCAACCAGCTTTTGCAAGTCCTGTTGGATTTGGCCCTGGAGTATTTGGTGCTGTTCTGGTCATCGCACAATAGGAAGGATGTGAATGGCAACTGAAATGTATGCAAAGGAGATTCACCAGGATGTTGCCTGGTTTGGAGCCGTTACAATATATGAACGAATAAATGAATGTTTATTGGCCAAGTATTCACATGCAAGGAATTTGCCTTGGTGCTCTGCCAGCAAGTGACATGACATACAGTGAAGTTAGGAATGATACATAAAATATTAAACATTAAAAATATATGGAGAGCCCAGATAGGTTGGGTTTGTTTTCCCTGGTTTGGAGGAAACAGATGGATGCCCTATTTGGAGGATTTAAAATTATGAAAATGATAGATAGAATAGATACTATTTTTTTCCATGATGGTAGTGTCTTAGACAAAGGATTTAGGAGGAGAGGCAAAAAGTTTATTGGAGACCTGAGTTTTTCAGACTTGGTATCTGGAATGCCATCCTGTATGAGCAGTGCTCTCGAGAAGCATTCTTGACGAGAGTACTGCTAAACGCATAGAAGCTATCAACCTAATTCAAGTAAATGTGTGAATAGGTAAAATTAGTGTAGCTAGGTGCAACAAACAGCATGGACATTGTGGGCTGAAGGGCCTGTTTCCGTGCTGCATGTTGTTCCAACTATAACTCTTATCTTCAGTTTGTGGATGGAGGAGATGGGAGAAGGGGACCTCAGACTCGCCTTACATCTAGCAGCTCTTCCTTTCTAATGCTAACATGATCCAGAACAGCACCGTCCTTGCCCTGAACTCTTCCCCAAGATAGTCACATTCTCTAAAAATCGGTTTCCGAGTCCAGGCTTGGTCTCACCGGCGTGGACGAGGCCACCTTGGGAGCAGTAAATGCAATGATCCAACGTAATGTTTTATTAAAATTGGGATAGTCATTTGAGGCTTCCCTATCCCCAGCAAATGCAAACAGCATGAATTATGTACAATTTAATTTTGATCTTTACCAGATCCCAACAAGTCCATAGTCTGCAGTTTTGTTACCAATAGATCAGCTCTGTGTACTTTTACAAGTGAAGATTAATGTCTCAAGTGAACCACTTGGTCATAAACAGATGAAGCCAACCTCACTGCTGGAGTACATTTTAATAAATATTTGGGTGTTTCAGATGATTATGGGGCTGGAATGGAACTTCCAATAAACTGTTATCAAATAACTATTAAATTTGTTTTAAAATAAATAGAAGGATTAAACAAAGTATATTATTGTTTCAGCTTTAGCTTCCATAAACTCCAGTTTAAAAAAAGGCAAAGACATTTAGTTTTGAAATATTGTTAGTGTGGCTATTTAGTGAAGAAATCAGTTATAGAATCGTACACCATGGAGAAAGGCCCTTTAGGCCTAACATCCATGTCAATCAAGATACTCCATCTCAATCAATTGGCCCATATCCCTCCAAACCTTTCCTATCCTTGTACCTGTCCAAATATATTTTAAATGTTGTCATTGTACTGTATCAACGACATTTTGTGGCAGCTTCTTTCATATACCCAGAATACTGTGAATATATTGTCTCTCAGGTTCTTATCTGCATCATCTCACCTTAATCCCTCTAATTCTTGATTTCCCCTATTCTGGAAAAAGACTATGTGCATTCACCCAATCTATTTCCCCCATGATTTTGCACATCTTTACATGGTTGTTACTTTACTTGCCTCAATTTCATCCTCTGGCAGCTTGTTCCATATGCCAAAATACCCATCACCCATCACCTTCCACACCTCTGTAAAATCACTCCTTAACCTTCTGGACTCCAGGAAATAATGTCCATGCCTGCCCAGCATCTCCCTAATGCTCAGGCCCTTGAACCCTGGCAAAATTCTCAGAAATCTTCCTTGTACTCTTTTCAACTTAATGCACCTTTCCTTTAGCAGGTGACCAAAACTGAAGACATTACTCGAAGTGCGGTCTCAATTACAATGTTTAAAAAATATGTGGACAGGTATATGGATAGGAAAGGTTTAGAAGGATAATGGATAAATGTAGGCAAATGGCACTATCTCGACGACAAGAGGGGTTACATAGTCATATAGTTATACAGCATGGAACCAGGGCCTTATCTAGTCCATCTTGTCCCATTTGTCCGCATTTGGCAGAGTCAGTTATACAGATGGAATAGTCTGTTTCCGTGCAGTGCTTTGGCATTATCAAAATCTGAAAAGCTATAAAAATGCAGTAGATATGGATCACATGCAAGCAGAGGACATTAGTTTAACTTGGCATCACGCTCAGTGCAAACATTACAGACCTAGGGGCCTGTTCCTGTGCTGTGCAGTTACATGTTCTATATAAGTGTTTCATAAATTGAGTCCCAACAGTAAATCATCTCCTACAACAAAAGCAAAAATTTACGTATGATTTGATTAACTAGCTTCTGAGATTCTGACTGTTTCCCATAAAATCGACACTTTACATTGCAGTCTCCTGGCTCTCTTTACATTCCTGCAAATTTATGGAATATAACGTTCTAGCCCAACTCCTTATGTTAATCCAGTCAGTTTATTAAATATTTGAAACAATAAGAAAAGCAAGTAAGTCTTTGGATGCTAAAAACCTGAAATAAAGAAACTGAAAATGTTGCTGACACTGAGCAAGTCAGGAAAATTCTATGGAGAAGAAACAAATTTAACATTTCAGGCCAATGATACAGTATACATGTATCACCACAGCAACATTTTTGAAGGTGATAGGCAGTAACATCAAATTTCCAAGTAGACAGGAATGAGGATAGAAACCAACAAAATTATTATTTATAGGAAACAGGAACAGTGGATGGTGGTTTACTAAAAAAGGCACAAAGTTCTAGAGTAACTCCGCATGCCAGGCAACATAGTTGAATAATATGGATAGGTGATATTTCTGGTCTGGGCTGGGTCTGCAGAAGTGTTCCGACCAGAAACGTCACCTACCCATGTTCTCCACAGTTGCTACCTGACCCCTTCAGGTCTCCCTTCAACCACAGGCATTCCAGAACAAAAAACAAGTATGTCCAAACTCTCCTTAATATTCTTAAGCTAACATCCTTAATCCAAGCAGCATTCTGGTAAACATTTTCTGCACCCTCTCCAAAGCCTCCCCATCTTTCCTGTAATGGGGTGATCAGAACTGTACGCAATACTCCAAATGCTACTTAAAAGTCCTGTAATGCAACATCATGATTTCCTGTCTCTTATACTCAATGCCCCAATGAATGCACAGTAGCGTTACAGTAGAGTTGCAGCCTTACAGTGCTAGAGACCCATGTTTGATCCTGACTACGGATGCTGTCTGTACACAGTTTGTGTGTTCTCCCTGTGACCGCATGGGTTTTTTTTCCAGATTCTCCGTTTTCCCCACATTCCAAATACACACAGGTTTGTAGGAATATTGACTTTTGTAAATTGTCCCTAGTGTGTAGGATAGAACTAGTGTGTGGGTGATCATTGGTCAGCGCAGACTCGGTGGGCTGAAGAGCCTTCTTCCATGCTGTATCTCTAAACGAAACTAAACAATGAAGGCAAGCTACCATATGCTTTATTTACCACTTTATCTACTTGAGCTGCGGATTTCAGGGATCTATGGACTTGAACCGCTAAGATCCCTCTGTGAGGGATAAGATGATTAAACCACCATCATTGTGAGGGGCCGAGTGGTTGTAGCCACCGACCTTGTGATGGGCCGAATAGTTCGAATCACCAACCTTGTGATTCGAACAAACTGTTACTGTCCTTCAGAGCTGTTGATAACATTGTAGAATAACAAGATGGGGTAAGGAATGTAGCTGACAACACAGAAGCTAGTCTTTAGGTCAAAGGCAATTAAGTAGGTTAGGGCAAAAGCGACTGAGCATACTTAATAAATAAATGAATATTAACTTTACGCCCCTCATGACAAAGAACCTAAATTAAATGTACATGCGATATATGATGTGGAAGAAGAGGGAATGATTGATGACGCACGGAGGGGAGGGTTGGAAGATTATGAACCTCGGTGCCATGATTGGAAGGGGTCAGAAGGGGAGGCACCCGATCAATAAAGACTGTAAAATTGTATAAAAATAGACGTTTTTCCTTTGCTCGGAGTGTCTCAACTTGGAGAGGCACCAGATTCTGCAGACTCGCAAATAAAGCATTTCTTGTTTCCACGATTTAGTCTCTGAGTGGTGATTATGAGCACAAACTATATCTCACACCTCAGTATATGAATGTTGCTGAGTTGTGCCATTAACTGTATGCTTTCCCCTTCCATTTGACATTCCATTGTGCAACACCTCACTCTTGTTTGGATTGAACTTTACTTGCAATTTCTCCACCCATATCTGTAGCTAATCTATCTCCTGCAACATACTTTGTCAGTCTTCCTCATTATACATAACTCCAGCAATCTTTGTGTCATCTCCAAACATATGAGTTTAGTTTAAAGTCCGGAAGTCATGATGCAGCTTTATAGGACTTTGGTTAGACCTTATTTGGAGTATTGCATGCAGTCCTGGTTACCCCAGCATCTGCTGTTTTAGTAAGGATTTGATTTGTCTATTACCACATTTGATCAACATACAATCTTCCTGGCTCTCCACTCTGCACTGAATCACTTAGGACAATAAGAACACGTACTTCACTGTTGTTCATCAACTGCAGCTCAGCCTTCAACACCATCATCAAACTCAGAGAATTGAGTCTCTGCTCATCCCTATATAATTAGATCCTTGACTTCGTCATCAGTAGACCACAATCCGAATGAATTGGTAACAACACTTCCTCCTCAATAACTATCAACAAAGGAGCACCTCAAGGCTGTGTGTTCAGTACCTTGCTCTACTTTCTCTATACCCATGACATGTTTCGCCAGATTTACGTGGATCCAACTTTAACTTTAAATTTGCCAACAATACTACTGTTGTTGGCCGAATAATGGATAATAATGAGTCAGAGTACAGGAGGGAGATTGAAAATTTGATTGAATGGTGCCAGAATATTAATCTTGATCTCAAAGAAAAATACAAAGTGCTTGAGTTACTCAGCATCTCTGATGAATATGGACAGGTGATGTTTCGGTTTGAGACCTTTCTTCAGACTGATTGTGGTCGTCAGGGTTGAAAGAAAGTTGAAAAAGAGGACGGACAGCACAAAGGCTGGCAAGTAATAGGTGAATACAGGTGAGGGGGGGTTTTGATAGGCAGAAGGTTGGACAGAGATTAGAGATGAAATGACAGAAGATGTGACACAATAGGAATTAAGAATTATGAATAATGAAGCTAGAGGAAAGACTGTAGGTGGAAGGGAAGGGGGAGGAGAGAATTAGCTGCGGTCCAGGTGCGGCACAGGGGAGAAGGGGATGGGGAAGGGGGGGAGGAAAGGGGGATGGGAAACGAAGGAGGAGGGGGATTGATAGTTATCTAAAATTGGAGAATTCAATGTTTCTATCATTGGGTTGTAAGCTCAATTATAGGAAACAGAATATGAGATTTTGTTCCTCCGTGTGGCCTCAACTCTAGCAATGGAGGAGGCCCAGGTCAGAAAGGTCAGTATGGGAATGGGAAGTGGGGTTAAAATGGTTAGAAACTGGAGATCTGGTAGGCCTTGGCGGACCGAGCACAAGTGTTCAGTGAAACAGTCACCGAGTCTGCACTTGGTCACGCCGACATACAGGCCATATCGGGGATACCAGATGTAGTAGATGAGGTTGGAGGTGGTGCACGTGAACTTCTGCGTCATCTGGAAGGACTGCCGTAGTTTCTGGCTGGGGGTGAGGGAGAAGATATAGGAGGGAGTGAGGAGACACGTGCTACATCTCCTGCAGTTGCAGGGGATAGTATCTCTGGAGGAGGTGAGACCAGGTTCCAGCTCTAGGACACCTTCTCATATCTACCCTGAACCATGAACCCACAGATGAACACCAGGCCATTATCTCACCTTCTTTTTCCAATGGCACCGCCTCTGACAATCTCCCCTCCACAGCTTCCAACCTTATCATTCCCAAGACCCATACAGACCTACTGCCCTGATAGATCCATCCTTTCTGCCTGCTCCTCCCTGGGTAGACACATAATATCTGCCTGCATCTGGCCCACAGAGCTCATCTCCAAACACCTTGGTTCCATCCTATTGCTGCTTGTCCTACATTAGGTATGTTACAAAACTTACCTTGAGTGGCGCTGCAGTTCTGCCACTCCCCATGTGCGCGACTTTGGCCCCTTTCAGAGGGCGGCGGGTTTAAAATGTCGTTTTTCTCCAGAAAGGGCAAATCGATCCATCTCAGGGGATTTCGTTGCTAAATAGAAATTGCTCTGACATTTGTTTTATGAAGGTATTTTTAAACTACGCTAGATCATTTATTAGCTAGAGTAATTTAAAAATCATCTTCTAAAGCCGTGAGCGCCGACAACGGGAAGGATTTTAGGTAGGGGATATAATAAGGTACACAGTTTATTTTTACATAGAAACATGCTTCTTAGAGAGCCTTTAATCAAATTTTCATGTTGAAGATAGTTAGTGATAAATGGCACATTGGTCCAGAGAGTGGCACGGTGGCACAGCTGCAGATACCCGGTTTGATTCAAACTACGGGTGCTGACTGTACGGAGTTTGTGCATTCTCCCCGTGACCGTGTGGGTTTTCTCTGGGCAATCTGATTTCCTCACACATTGCAAAGACGTGCAAGTTTGTAGGTTAATTGGCTTCTGTGAATTGTCCCTATTGTGTAGAATGCAAAACTGGGATAACACCAAACTAGTGTACAGGTGCTCTATTGGTCGATGCAGTTTTGGGGGGCCTAAGGGCCTGTGTTGACGCTGCATCCCTACCAGGGTTGCCAACTGTCCTGAATTAACTGGGACATCCCGAATATTGGGCTAAATTGTTTTGTCCCATACGGGACCGCCCTGTGCCGTATTTGACTGCTAATACTCAGGTCGAGGGAACTGTCGGTCGGAGCGCCGCGTTGGCCCCGCCTCACCCGTCCCGACGTAGCGCAGCCCATGGAGTGCAGCAGCAGCAGTGCCTCGCCCCGTGACCCCGTCAGCCTGGCCAGCTGTCCGACTTTTGGATCTTCACTTACCGCTGACACCGCCACCATCTTATGGCTGATCATCAGACTTTGCATGCAGCAGAACTGAAAGCCCAGCCGGCGTGTCAGCTGAGGAGTTTTGGTCCGGGCGCCAGATTTTGCACGCAATGTTGAGCGCAAAAACTCCTCAGCTGGCCCGCCGGCTGGGCTTTATGTGCAGTCCAGCACCTGGGCCAACTCATCATTCAGCCATCCACGGCTGAGTCGGCCAACGAATTGCCCCGGACTTGGTGACTTGGTTGACATCCTCTCACTTTCCGTACATCAGTTGCACGCTTGGTTCATCGAAAAGATCAAAATTCAAAGTTCGAAGTACGGTTTCTACTGAATGTGTGTCGCTTTTGCACCATCATAAAGTCAAAATATCGTTAGTCGAAGCATCGCAAGTCGAGGAGAATCTGTACTCTGATTACAATCACCAGAGGGCATGTTTACAGACAGATCCTAGATCTGATACAACAGCGTGCGTGCGTGTGCGGATGCAAATATGGATAAACCTGCAAAAGAGAAAAGACTGCAGCTATAACAAACAATGGGAAGCAGAAAAGACGTGGGTTAAGCCCATCAACGGTGACTCGATGAAGGCCTTCTGTACTTTATGCCGTCGGGAATTTGTCCCTTATTTTGACCTCCTGTCCCTTATTTGGGAATGGGAAAGTTGGCAACCCTAATCCTTACACTAAACTAAGCTAAAGACAGGGTGGGCCCGTGAGTTACAGTTCTGAGGCAAGGCCAAATTTGATAGCATTAGACAGGCTCGCTCAAGTTGATAGGAACAGCTTGTTTGCAGGAAAAGGAAAGTCTGGAAAATGGGATGCTTTTAAAAGGATGATGACAATTCAGAGCATGCATGTTCCTGTTGGTCAAGTGGGTAAAGGGATGGTTAATGGAATTTAATGCAGATAAATGTGAGGTGTTGCAATTTGGGAAGTCTAACCAAGCAGAACTTTCACAGTAAATGGCAGGGCTCTGGGGAGTGTTGTAGAGCAGAGGGTCAGGTACATAGTTCCTTGAAAGTGGCGTCACAGGTGGGGTGGTTAAGTTTAGTTTACTGTAGTTTAGAGATACAGCACGGAAGCAGGCCCTTCGGCCGACCGAGTTCACACCGACCAACAATTCCCGCACACTAACACTATCCCACACACACTTCGGACAATTTACAATTATACCAAGCCAATTAACCTACAAACCTGTGCGTCTTTGGAGTGTGGGAGAAAACTAAAGATCTCGGAGAAAACCCATGCAGGTCACGGGGAGAACATACAAACTCAGTACAGATAACACCCGTAGTTAGGATCGAGCTGCGTCCCTGGTGCTGTAAGGCAGCAACTTTACTGTTATGCCATCATTTCTTGTGCACCAGTTTCCTCCTACATTCTAAAGACATACAGTTTGCAGGTTAATTGGCTTCGGTAAAAATAGTAAATTGTCCCTAGTGTATTGGATAGTGCTAGTGTATGGGGCGATCAGTGGTCATTGTGGACTCATTGAGACTGTTTCCGCGCTGTAGCTCTTAAGTCCAAAGGTAGATAAGGTTGTCAAGATAGGATTCGGTACATTGGCCTTCATCAGTCAGGGTATGCAGTATCGAAGTTGGGATGTTATGTTACAACTGTACAAGGCGCTGATGAGGCCACAGTTGGAGTACAGGCACTCCCCGACTCACGTAATAAGTAAGTTATGTAAATTTGAACTTATGTGAACAATTCACATTAAGTGGTCCCGTTTCCTGAATGACCTGGGTTGCTACAGCGGGAGGATAGCGAGGGCTTCCCATCTGTTTAACAACTATAAAGTATCATCCGAGCTTGCTGTTCTTCCAGTTTCAGCCACTGTCGATGCCACATTAGGAAGACATGCGGAAACGAGGGGGATAGAGAGCGATTCATGGCCAAGTCACTGACATCTTCCACAAGGTGCAACAGCGAGCCCTTCTTCACCAGCTGCCGCATCATCTGGTTGATGGCTCGCTTTGTAGCCCCTGGCCAACAGCACTTTGTTTAGGTCGCTGCCATTGACAGGACATGCTCAGTCACCGTGGGGCTCCCTCTCCCCTCACCAGCTGCTGCTTCTTCCTGTCGGTCGTTCCTTTGTCCACTCCCCCCTCCGCTGCCACCTCCTCATCCTTTTCCCGTTGCTTTGTCCATTCTGCTTTCTTCCCCTTCCACCGCCATCTCCACCTCCTTCCACATTGTGGAAGATGTCATCAGCTCTGGGGGAAGAGGAAGAGGAGGCGGCGAAGGTGGAGAGGGAGCGTAACCTACTTGTGATGGTCGCATTTGTAAACTGAGGTAATTTGACAAATACTTTGGTTGACAAACTTCTTATGCAAAGATCACACATACCAACATTAATAATTTTTAAGATCTCATTTTATTGGATTATAATACCCCATTTGTTATTATTTTTAATATTTAGATTCTGCTTTATTGATTCTTTACAATCAATCACAACACTCCTGTATTTTAAATTAAGAGGCAGAATTTCAAATCACAGATATTACAGATTCATATTCTTCACAATTGATATGATTATTTTTACATCTAAATCTTTGATTGAAGATTCTTTATTTATTTGCTTTTGAATTACGATTGACAATGAACTCCAGAATATTTGTTTTTGAATACCATTATTGAATATAAATATTTAATATACTCCATACAAGATCTGTCTTCTGATAGAATATTATTTTACTTTTCAAATGTCATGTACCTTTCTCCCGTGAATGCCATTTGACACCATATAGAATGATTAGAAAATTAACAGTATCAATTTTAGGCATAACAATACATAAGATTCTTAATGAATTAAGGTAGCAATGGTTATAAATTTGTTCATAGCCTGTATTTAGTATAAATAACCTTCTTGATGTGAGTACTTTGTTACAAACATGAAAATATGACAAAGTTGCAAAAATATGGTTATTATTATAAATTCTTCCAGAAACCAAAGAGCATTTAAAAGAAAATGTGATATCTACAAATATTCTTGAGATGCAGATGTATAATTGGCTGGAAAAATGCCAACATTTTCTTGGAGTTGTCCTTCCCACCAGTCAAAGTGAGAATTAGTTTGGGTTGTCACTGTAATTTTATCACCTGCATTGAAGCTGAGGTCACCTGGTGCTTGTCCCTCAAAGGAATATATTGCCGTCACAGTTAAAGGTTTTTCCCATGGATCTTCTACGAGGCAGAACAAATGTAAATACACGCACTTGAGCTGAACAATCTTATAAAATCAACAGTAAATACATTATCATGATATGATTGAGCACAATAATTGATGCAGAGCAATTTTACAAACCACCTGATTTGCAAGGATGTAGTTAGCAGTGGGTAGAGTTGATACACCAACAATTGTGGGTCAGAGAAAGAAGATCACTTGGCTGAAGATTGTGAAAGAAGTAACTGCAGATGCTGGTTTACACCGAAGATAGACACAAAATGCTGGAGTAACTCAGCAGAACAGGCAGCATCTCTGGATAGAAGGAATGGGTGACGTTTCGGGTCACGACCCTTCTTCAGAATCCTCAGAAGGGTCTTGACCCAAAATGTCACACATCCCTTCTATCCAGAGATGCGGCCTGTCCCATTGAGTTACTCCAGCATTTTGTGGCTGAAGATAGTCTCAGTTTATAAATTCACTCTTCCAGGAAAACCACTGTTTGTCAAATTTCAAATGTAGACAAAAATGCTGGAGAAACTCAGCGGGTGAAGCAGCATCTATGGAGCGAAGGAATAGGTGACGTTTCGGGTTGAGACCCTTCTTCAGACCGATCAATTTGTCAAATTTCAGCTTTTTTTCAATTTCTAACCACTTAAGAAGGCACCCATGCTTTCTTTCTAATTATTAGAAATGTTATATCTGATTACAAAATCTGCTAAAGATGCCACCTTTTTAGTGATAGTCATACAGCACGAAAATAGGCCCTACAGCTCAACAAGTCCATGCTGACCAAAATGCCCCATCCAAGCTGGATACTCATTTGCCTGTATTTAGTCTATATCCCTCGATTACAGCAGCAGAACTATATTTTAGTTAAGCAATCCTACTAAAATCTGCAGCCTGCTACAAACAGTCATGAATGATGACGAACAACTAAGGCTTAAAAAAAAGCAACCTCCCTTTCATAAACAATAGTCAAAACCAACATGAGTGAAAAAGACAAGCTGGATTTTCGGTAACAATGTTCAGGCAAAACTTGCCACGTGGTTGTTAATTTTACCTCCTCCAGCTGACACCTATCATCACATAACATCGATATTTCTAAATGTCTGATCTTGACCACTTCCTGTTGTTCTGTATATTGATTTTAGAAAAATTGCTGCGACTTTTCAGCCATCTTACTCTGAGTCCCCCTCCGCTGAATAGAACAAGAGGATTTTTCCCATCGATGAAAAATAAAAGAGTTATTAGTGGTTAAAAAATGTTGAGATACTCTATCCTGAAGGCCACGCCCTTTCCGGAGGGACGACAAAACCCAGAAGTGTGGAGGTACCTCAGTTCTTTGCAAGATGGGGGAGCAAGAGGTCGCAAGTCTCAATCTGAGCTGTGAATAACATTGAACACATGTCTACTAAAGTGGTTTTACTGACCTGTCAGTGCCCTTAATGTGGTTTGAAAATGTAGTTTGAAAATACAAAAGTGTGTTTTAGTTTGAAAATGCTAAAGCAAGCTGTGTTGCCTTTGGTTTTGAAAGTGCTAAAGCAAGCTGTGTTGCCTTTGGTTTTGAAAGTGCTAAAGCAAGATGTGTTGCCTTTGGTTTTGAAAGTGCTAAAGCAAGCTGTGTTGCCTTTGGTTTTGAAAGTGCTAAAGCAAGCTGTGTTGCCTTTAGTTTTGAAAGTGCTAAAGCAAGCTGCGTTGCCTTTGTTTTTGAAAGTGCTAAAGCAAGCTGCATTGCCTTTGGGTTTGAAAGTGCTAAAGCAAGCTGCCTTGCCTTTGGTTTTGAAAGTGCTAAAGCAAACTGCCCTGCCTTTGGTTTTGAAAGTGCTAAAGCAAGCTGACTTGCCTAATTAGCGCTGCCTTGCCTAATTAGCGCTGCCTTGCCTAATTAGCGCTGCCTTGCCTAATTAGAGCTGCCTCACCTAATTAGAGCTGCCTTGCCTTCTATATAATTAAAATTCTAATCTTGACCACTTCCTGTTTGTGCTTTATATTGATTTTCGAAATAACACGCTACCACGTACTGCTGTGATATTTTGCCATCTCACTCAAAAGAGTCTCCCTCCGCTCATCAGCTGCCGAGGCTTGAAATGGTATGAAACTGCACTTGAATTTGGTGCCCTTGCACCCTGCTTGAAATGGCATTTTAAGGAATAACCGCGAGTCAACTGCGAGCCCACCAACCGCGAGTCAACTGCGAGCCCACCAGAGTGAGCTGCCAGCACAACAGGCTTGAGTGACTGAGCTGCCAGTCCAATAATCCATTTGGCCCACAATGTCCATACTAGCCCTCTGGAAACCAGTCCCTTCAGCGCACAACACCCATACTAGCGCTCCAGAAAGCCCCACCCCACTGGCCACCAATATTAGAATTGGTGGAGAGGTGGAATATTGCATTGGGCGCGGAAGGTTAGGGGCCCTCGACCGCTGGATGACAAAGAAGGGAAGAGATTGAACTTTTTTTCGCCTTCCATCAGAGTGAGGAATGTGGAGGAGTCACTGTGGTGGATGTTTATGTTTAAATGTATTTTGTGTGTTCTGTTGCCTTTTATTAGTATGACTGTATGGAAAATCAAATTCCTTGTATGTTGCAAAACATACTTGGCTAATAAAGTGAGTATGAGTATAACCTTGGACAAAAGTAACCAAAGTCCATTGATAAGTCGGAGTGCACTTTTGGCATGAAGCTATTATTTGATTTACCGAAGCAAAAATGAACTTTAGAAACATTAGAGTGATTGACAATTGAGGGGAAAACTCTCCACTGACTTGAGTAACATGACCCATTGAGGAAACCATGAGTTTGTACACGGCAGGGTGTGTCTTATCTCAGGAGAGTTAGATTTAGCTCTTCGGGCTAACGAAATCAAGGGATATGGGGAAAAAGCAAGAATGGGGTACTTATTTTGATGATCAGCCATGATCGAATGACCTACTCCTGCACTTATTTTCTACGTTTCTAACTTGCTCAAGTTTTTTGCAGAGTTGACAAAGGTGATGGATGAGGGTAGGGTGGTGGATGTTGTCTGCATGTTTTTTTGTAAGGCATTTGATAAAGTCCCCCATGGTAGATCCAGAAGAATCAGATGCACGGGATTAATAGTGACTTGGTCGGATGGATTTGGAATAGGTTTCCTGATAGAAGACACAGTGTTGTACTCGAAGACCAATATTCATGCTGGAGGTGTGCGACTAGTAGAGTTGTGCAGGGATCAGTGCTATTATCCCTGGTGTTTGTGACATATATAAATGACTTGGATGTAAACGTAGACAGGCAGGTTAGTGGGTCTGGAGATGACACCAAGATCGCTGGGGTTTACCAATGCCCTAACTTTCACTGCACCACCACCAGAGGAACTTGTGAACATTGACCTTATCCTATTTTATCCTCAGCCTCCACATCAGTGTCATCCAAGCCTAAACCTCTACATTTGCCCTCATTCTGGAAACTGACTGCAGTATGGGTCTTTGATGATATCAGCTGCTTCCCTGATGCAGTACCTCTTGTATATCACTTAAATCGTGAGGTCAGTACCCATGATGGATCGGGCAATGATTACCACATTCTGCAGCATCTGTTGAGGGAATGGACCGGTGGGGTTTCTTATGATGCTGAGCTAGAACAGCAGCGATTATCTCATTGAATGGCACAAGGGGTGTACACCTGAAGGACAAAAAATGCTGGAGTGATTTGGTGACCTTTTTGTCAAACATTTCATTGAACTAGAGTGAAATGGATGACCGATGGTTGGTGTGGACTCGGTGGATCGAAGGGCCTGTTTCCATGCTGTACCTCGCATCTAAACTATACTGTACTTTTCGATGTTCTATATTCTATAAATAATAATCTCTTTGCATTCACTCCTCATTCCTGTCTACTTGGAAATTTTATTTCTCTGCTCATTAAATTTTGCTGTGGTGATGTATCATTGACCTGAAATGTTAACTTTATTTCTTCTCCATAGAAGCTTCCTGATTTGCTCAGTATCTGCAACATTTTCGGTTTCTTTATTTCAGGTTTTCAGCATCCACATCTTACTTGCTTTTCAACACTAAACTTTCTTTTTGTTTCCAAGTTTTAATAAACTGACTGGGTTAACTTTTAGAGTTGGGCTAGAAAGTTATGTTCCATAAATTCACAGGAATGCAAAGAGAACCAAAAGACTGCCATGAAAAGTGTTGATTTTATTGGAAACTGCCAGAATCTCAGAAGCTGGTAAAGTAATCTAAAGTAATTTTTTGCTTGTGTGGCAGAAGATGATTTACTGTTGGGACTCAATATATGAAACACTTACATAGAACATATAACAGTACAGCACAGGAAGAGGCCCTTCAGTCTCTAATGTCTGCGCCGAACATGATGCCAAGTTAAACTAATCTCCTCTGCCTGCATGTGATCCATATTTACTGCCTTTTTATAGCTTTTCAAATTTTGATATTCAGTCAATAGTCTGTCTCCTGTGATGCAGACAGAAAGATCAAAAAAGGGCTGAGAGGTGTCAGAGATGGTCCAGGTGAAATTGAGGGCCGGATAGAACTTAGTGGTGAAGTTAATGAAACCAACAAGTTCTGCACGGGTGCTTAATCTAGGTGAACCTAATCATTTATGGTGTGAATCTTTTGAAGTGGTCTCGAGGGTCAGGGTTAACTTGCTTCCATTCTAGTTTTGAGGAGCACAAAACATGAGCTTGAATTATTTTAATAGGGAGTGGCTATTCTACACCAGCTTTTATATGGTCTTTTTCTACTGGTGAGGAGATCCAAAACTCAAACTACAACTTAAAACACATACTTCGGTGGCGACACAATCTCTTAGCACACCACATGGCTGCAGATTCTTGATCTGCCCAGATACTTTCTCTTGGATCTGATCATCACAATCCCCCATCTCCTCTTGCTACTTTAGTTTTCCTTCCTCATACCCTTTACCCTAACTGCCTCCCTCATCTGCTCCACCTCCCTTCAATGATTCAACGATACTTTATTGTCACATATACCTAGGTACAGTAAAATACACAGAATACAGTAAAATAACCAGAATCGCCATGTTTCTGGCACCGTTAAAGTTACAAAAGTACTCATCAGAGTCAAGTTGGTCCCTCTTCGTCCTCGGCATAGTGTTTCCACCCCCTGCAGGGTGTCTTTGTTCTTGGCGGCCCCCATGTCCCTCTTCTCCTTAGCTCTCTCTCTTTTAGCCCTCTTCCTCTCAATAAATAAGATACAGCTCACACAGGATTTAGCTAAATGAAGGAATAGGCTCAGAGGAACTAAAGGGCTAACAGTGTTTCAATATGCCTGTCATTACCATAGTATTTGTTCACAAAGTGTAGAGGGCCAAACAAGGGACTGCTTATTGGGATAACTACCACAGAATTTCCTACATTAAGAGTCTAGTATTGGAATTCTAGTAAGCTAATTGATTTCAAAGGGAAAATATGGTAGCGGACGAAAGTATATGCACATCACTGATTAGCTGGAAGCTACATTTCCAATGATAAGCTGTGTCCAGACACTGGCTCTACGTAAGGATGTGAGGGTAGGAGACCAATGAGTTTGGGCAACTTGCAGATACCAGAAAAGCTGGGACCATATCTTAAACAGAATAACAACCCTCGTCAGCTTTTCTCAGATCCATTCAAGTATATGCAATGCATGGACAGTGAAATCATGCCTGGAATCATTTGAGACAATTTCCTTGTTGGGCTATTATCATGTAATATGTATTGCATGGGAAGATGGAGTAAAGATCGCAGAAGAGTATGAAATGATGGTGAAGTAGGGAGCAAACAATCTTGTGGCCATGAGGGAGTCTGGTAGGGACAATAAATCTTACAGCTTAAAGACAACAATGCAGAGGTTGATATTCTGAGGTTGATTTTGCCATTGCCAAGAGAGTACAACCTGAACAATGTATTCTTCCCAAACAGAGTTAGACTAAGTAATCAGCATTGAGAGAGTGGTGGTGAGTGATGAGTGGGAGTAGCTTACAATATTTCACTGATAAATATATTGAAGCTCTTAAGAATTGGCATCTCAAAAATTATCAAAACTTACAATCGATTCCAGCTTTACAACATTTGAAAAAATATTGTGGAAATCCGCCCATTGGACTAACTTAGTTGTCCTATACTTGACTGCACCTCCTTTCCCCCATCCCACCTATACATGCACTAATTTCCCATTCTTCTCAATTCTTCCCTCTTAGGACAATCACCTTGCCCCAAAAATCAACGTAATGAATCTCTACTGCACCATTTAGTAATGCTGTACTAAGAACATGAAGTGGGGGTGAAGGAAAAGCTTAATTTTGGTAAATACAAGTTTACTGTTTCATTTTGAACACTTACAAAGAAGGTCTTCCTTAGCCATGCTTTCCAACTCTTTTCTTTCTGCCCACTATTAAAGAATGATTTTACAATCATCCTAATTGGAATACAATGTTTAAGGTACTGGATTTCCACTGTATTTGACAATCCCACAATGTGGGATTATTTGGCTGCAAGTGACATACAGAAATTATAAACTAATTAGCAGAACAAAATATACCAAAAACAACTTGACATCGGTTGCTAAAGCAAAATAATACAATGCTGGAAATCTAAAATAAACAGAAAATTAAGATCATCTGTGGTACAGACACTATATTAATGTTTCAGGGCAATGTTCTTTTTTCAAGCATTCATGTAATGTCAAAAACAAAAATAATTAACGATAAAACCAGCAAATACTGGAAATCTTCAGTGTCAGACATTTATGAAAGAGATTTAGTTTAGTTTAGAGATGCAGCGTGGAAACAGGCCCTTCAGTCCACCAAGAGTATGCTTGCCATCAATCCCACTATTGAGTCACAGATAGACTCCTTTTTTCAGATTTCCAGCATGAAAACAGATCAGATATGGATGTTATAATGCTGTGAACTTCCTTAAAGTATTAATATAGTAATTTAGTTAAGCAATTCCATTTCAACAATTCAATCTAATTCAAACTTTTGAATAAAGTATGATGAAAGTCAATTAATGGCAGATGGTAGAAGATTGAGGGGGGATCTTATAGAAACTTACAAAATTCTTAAGGGGTTGGACAAGCTAGATGCTGGAAGATTGTTCCCGATGTTGGGGGAGTCCAGAACAAGGGGTCACAGTCTAAGGATAAGGGGGAATTCCTTTAGGACCGAAATAAGGAAAACATTCTTTACACAGAGAGTGGTGAGTCTCTGGAATTTCATTTCGGAGTCACGTGAGTGACTTCGTGAAGAGCCCGCCGGCGCGCATGCTCGATATATCGTCGTAACGCGTTGCTGCGACGGCTGACGGAGGAGCGTGCTCCTCGCCAGCCCTTCATAAGGGAACCACGCAGGTAAGTATGCTACCTTAAGTTGGTGGTTCTTGTTGTGTTTGCTTCACAGCAAGAACATGGATGGGAGTTTGAGAGGCCGGAGATCGGGAAGAAGTCGCCGGCCAGCAGTTCCGGAGCGAGAGTTGTCGGGGGTACCTGCAACGCAGACCGGAACGAGGGCGGAGATGTCGGTGAGCTCTGTCTTTTCAGGTCCGGACCCGCCCGCACACCACAGCTCGGAGGAGTTTGACGAGGAGGAGTGTGGTGTGCCGCCAGAGCAGGACGACCCTGCCATGGCAGTCCGGTCGTCAGCAGGCTTGCTGACGGCCTTGAGCAGACGGGTCTGTGCGGCTGCACGGCCCGCTTCACGAAGCCCCCTGCGCAGGGGAAGGGCAGGAGCCCAGACGCCTAACCCTGTCGGGGCTAAGGCTCTGCCAGCCGCTAAGGAGCGGTCAGGTTCCAGGACGGGACCCGGGGCAGCTGTGAGGTCCAGCCGTCGCCCCCCAACCTCCGACGCCGGGACGAGTCAGTTGGGGGTCCCGTCACGGTCGCCGAGCCCCCCATGGATGGGTGGGCGAGACCATGCATCGGCAAGGTCCGCGATGTGGGCAGCTGGCAAGCCTGCACGGGCCCAAGGTATCCAGGCTTCGGCTGGTGCCGACACTATGCCGCATCTGTCCTTAGAGGCAACGGCTTCCGCTCCCGCTACACGGAGGCTGTTGAACACGCCCGTGCAGGAATCGCGCAGTTTCGCCTCGGCGGCTGTCGACGACAACTACCGGCACCGGCAGGGCCTCGACGAGGTGCGGGCCGATGACAGGAGCCCCGGCCAATTTTCAGAGCTGGAGGACTCCGACCACCTGAGTGTTCAGGGTGAAGGGCGTATTGACCGTATAGAGCGGCTGCTGGAACGTCTCATCCAACATCAACAGGCATCCAGCAGCGACAGGCACAGGGCTTCATCACCAGCTTCATACACCAGCCTGGAGCAGCAGGATGAGGAGGCCGTGGGCGACCCCATCCCACCCCCGCCTGAATTACCGGCGGAGGACCTCCTCGATGTGGCCACCAAGTTTGCAGCCCCTCATTCCTTGGGGCTTCCTATCAATACAAAGCTGGCAGCCACTGTGGACTTCCTAAATAATCACCAGCTTCAGGAGGAAGTTCTATTACAAGCCATGAGCCGTCACAAGGCTCCATCAAACTGCAACTCCCTCAACGTGCCTGTGGTCAATACGCCGATATGGGGCAACATCAGTGCGGCTATCCGTCAGCAGGAGCTGAAGATTCAGCGGATCCTGAAACTCCTCACGGCCGGGATTACTGCCTTTGTGCGGTCGGTCGATGGAGAGGAGCTTAATTTGGACCAGGAGGATGCTCTGGCGCTTCTATGCGCTACTCAAAACGAAATTAACGGCTTTCGGAAAAATAGCATCCGCCCAGCGCTCAACCCCAAATTTGCAGGGTTGTGCAAACCACCGCCGCCGCCGCCCCGTCAGCTCTTTGGCGAAGACCTTTCCAAAAGGGTCAGAGAGCTTGATGAACAAGCCAAGACCGTGGGGCTCATGCGCTCTCAGAGTGCCCCCACGCCATCGAGCTCCAAAGCTTCGCTTGGCCGCTCACGAGGGTCTGCCAGCATGTCTTCCAGGAATTACCCTCCAGGTCCAAACCGATATCAGCCACCCCAACCACAGGGGTCTTTTTTAGGACAGGCTCGGCAGAAGCCGAGATGGAAAATGAGGACGCCACGACCTCAAACCAACCCAGCACCTCTACGTCCACCCACTCGTGTCAGGGACCGCCGGTAACCACAGAGGTGAGGCGGTCTGGTTCTCTTTTTTCTCTTTGTTTAACTTCACGGCGTTTGCGGTTGTTTGCGGGTGCATGGGGTAATATTACCAGTGATGAGTATGTGTTACGGAATATTCAGGGCCATAGCATTGAGTTTATTAATGGGGACATCCCTCCGTCTCAGCATAGACCGGGTCGTATGTTTAAACTAACGGCTGCGGAACAGTCCGTAGGCTATAAGGAAATTTTAAGGTTGGAACAGAAAGGGGTCATAGAGAAAACGGTTCATGAGCCCGTTGAATTTGTTTCCAATATTTTTACCCGACCTAAGAAAGATGGAGGCTGTAGAGTCATTATTGATCTGACCACTCTGAATAACTTTGTAACATATACTCATTTTAAAATGGACACGTTTGAAACGGCCAAATCATTGATCTCACAAGGGTGCTTTATGGCATGTATTGATTTACAGGATGCGTACTATACCGTACCCATGCAAAAATATTACAGAAGGTTCTTAAAATTTATCTGGATGGACCAGCTGTGGCAATATAGGGCGTTGCCTAATGGGCTCACCACAGCCCCTCGATTATTTACTAAATTGGTGAAGCCAATTATGGCTTATTTAAGACAACGACATCATGTCGTGATGGCCTATTTAGATGATATTTTAATTATCGGACACACCTTGGAATCAGCTCAACAAGGGGTTGCAGCTGCGGTCAATTTGTTCCAACAGCTTGGGTTCATTGTTCATCCAGAAAAATCTAAGTTCTGCCCCACCCAGGTAATTAATTATCTGGGGTTCCAGGTGAATTCCATTAGCATGAGAGTCACCATACCAATTAACAAAGTTGAGGAGGTAACACAGGTGTGTACAGATTTACTCAATACTCGTATACCATCGATTCGTCACACAGCTACTGTCATTGGCAAGATTGTGGCTTTGTTTCCGGCAGCCCGGTATGGACCTCTGCATTATCAAAACTTGCAGAGAGCCAAGATTGCTGCGCTGCGGCGGCATGCTGGTCATTATGATCGATCAATGCAGCTGCCGCCTGCAGCATTGGATGAGTTACGATGGTGGGTTTGCCACATTAGTAACTCGTTTAAAACTATTATTGAGGCGAAACCGATGATATACTTACAAACTGATGCGAGCTCTGATGGCTGGGGAGCTACGAATCAGCATTCTAGTTGTGGGGGCCGATGGGATACCCTTGAGAATACAATGTTGGTATCACCAGGGATCAACTATTTGGAGCTGCTTGCAGCGTTTCACGGACTTCGTGCATATTGTTCCAAGATCTTTGGAGCACATGTCCGGCTCCAAATAGACAACACCACAGCGGTGGCGTATTTAAATCACATGGGCGGTACCAGGTCAGTTTCATGTGATAAATTGGCTAATTCAATTTGGCTCTGGTGTGTCAAGAGAGACATTTGGATTTCAGCCACCTATTTGCCAGGTGAGCTTAATTTTGTGGCGGACGCCAGGTCACGCAAGTTCAATGATAATATTGAATGGATGTTACATCCTGAAATTTTTGCAAAAATCACAGCCAAATTTGGGAAACCGGATATTGACCTTTTTGCGTCCCGTTTGAACCATCAGGTACCAACCTACGTCTCGTGGGAACCAGATCCTGGGGCTATAGCGTTAGATGCATTCTCGCTAGACTGGGGGAATTGCTTTTTCTATGCATTCCCTCCGTTTTGCCTCATCAGTCGGGTATTACGAAAAATTCAGATGGATGGTGCCAAGGGCATCCTTATCATACCCGACTGGCCTACACAGCCGTGGTATCCGATGGTCTTTGACACGCTCAGTGAACCTTGGGTCCGTTTGCAGGGTAGCCCAGAATTAGTTACTCACCCTGTATCAGGGGAGCAACATCCCTGCCATGGCTATTTAAATTTGTTGGCTTGCAGATTCTGAATCGGCCTTTAGTTGGATACGGCCTTTCTACCCGGACCATGGATACCATTGCAGCGTCGTGCCGAGAGTCTACAAGGCGAAGATACCGCTCTCACATCAGGAAGTGGGAAGCCTTCTGCAGCCGCTCTCGCATCACGTACGATGCCGTGACTATAACCGACGTCCTGGAATTCCTCGCGGGGTTGCACCATGATGAACACTTAAGCCACAGTGCCATCAACAGCGCCAGGAGCGCTCTATCATTCTACCTCAATATTGAGGTGGGATCCAACAAGCTAGTGTCCAGGCTCATGCGGGGTATTTTCAATACGAATCCGCCTACACCACGCTACAATATCACCTGGGATGTCAGGGTAGTTTTAGCTCTGCTCAGGACGTGGTCCCCCATGGAAGGGCTCCAGCTGGACAAACTCACCATGAAGCTGGTGATGTTACTAGCGCTGACTTCAGCACAGAGGGTACAGACACTCCATAAACTACGTGTCGACAGAATGATGTCTACCCCCACAGAAGTAGTTTTCTTTGTTGACGAGCTACTAAAGCAGCATAGACCTGGGTGCACAGGGCTGCAGCTGAAGTTCCCGGCATACCCCGCAGATGCTAGGCTATGTTTAGCCTCCCACATCCGTTACTACGTCAAGGTGACGGCAAGCATCAGAGGAAAAGAGAGATACCTGCTTGTCACTCATAAGAGACCTCACCATCGAGTGACAACACAGACGATATCCAGGTGGCTTCGAGTCGTCTTGGGTAAGTCAGGTATCGACACTAATGTGTTCAAATCTCATTCCACCAGGGCTGCATCGACGTCGGCGGCGAGGGTCATGGAGGTGCCCATGGACCATATTCTCGCCACAGCAGGATGGGCTAATGAAGCGGTGTTTCAGCGTTTCTACAACCGGCCCGTCGCTGCGCCTCTACAGTTCGCAGAAGCCGTATTAGATGCGGGGCAAGAACGTGGAGATGTCCCCGAATAAGGGGTTTTTGATTTGTTGTTAATAAATATGATTTGTTTTGCAGTATGGACTAGTCAGCACGTTATTCCTCCCATCCATCCCTGGTAGTGGTGTGACAGCATGGACGTGGTCCAGGGCGTGTCATCACAGAAGCTTTGAAGTCTTCACGAAGTCACTCACGTGACTCCGAAATGAAATAGTAAGATTGAACGAGAACTTACCAGTTCGAAGGTTGATCTTTATTTCATGAGGAGTCGAAGTGAGGGATTTCGTGCCCTCCTCGCCCAACCCTCAATCACCTTCATCTGGTAATCTTAGTCGTTTTCATTCTTACTATGTGAAGTCATTTCTTTTCATTGGTTTCTGTGATTCCACGCCGCTACTTTGAAGTATGTCGAGCATGCGCGCCGGCGGGCTCTTCACGAAATCCCTCACTTCGACTCCTCATGAAATAAAGATCAACCTTCGAACTGGTAAGTTCTCGTTCAATCTTACTATTCTCTGCCACAGAAGGTAGTTGAGGCCAGTTCATTGGCTATATTTAAGAGGGCGTTAGATGTGGCACTTGTGGCTAAAGGGATCAGGGGGTATGGAGAGAAGGCAGGTACGGGATACTGAGTTGGATGATCAGCCATGATCACATTGAATGGCGGTGCAGGCTCGAAGGGCCGAATGGCCTACTCCTGCACCTATTTTCTATGTTTCTATGTAATGTGATTAATAATGGTTTAGAATTCACAGTGGGCTATCCACATTTACCATGACTGCTGAGTATGAATTTCCCTAATTTGGATCATAGGCAGAAATTTGCATTTGGGGGTTAGCTTGATATTATGCAGTGAGGACTTCTGGATCATCACAGAGAAGCCTCCAACCATAATAAAGCTGAAAAATGTTGGCAACTTTTGTTAATAAATGAGGAATAGGCTGATTATAATAGTATTAGACAAGAACTGCTGAAACTAGATTGTGTAGCTATTTAAGTGTAAATCCACATCTTCCATGTGGGGATATTATAAAAAAACAATCGATTACGAGTTCAGAACCCATATGTGCTTGTGAAAAGATAAGTTTGACAAAGGTCAGGCACCTTGCATGACAAGTTTAATCAAAAAGGACAAGGAAGCATATGTTTGATTTAGGAAGCTGAAATCAGCTAAAGTCCTTGAGGAATATAAAGGAAACAGGAAAGAACTTTAATAAATTAGAAGGACTAAAAGGGATCATGAAATATCCTTGGCAAGTAGGATTAAAGCAAGAGGGATGGTAAAGAGTAGGCCCATTCAAGAGGGTGTGAATGTGTGCGAGGTATAAGACCATTCATAAATACTTTGCAACAGTTAGAGTGGCCTGCAAGTATGATTGTAGCGCAAGAGACTTCTCCGTCCTACTCCCTAGCATCCAATTGGACAATATACAATCCTTAGAAATTGAGATTGAAGACTTGAGGGCAAGACTGCATTACCAAATGGGACATGGGGAAATACTGTGTGCTGATTCACAGAGATATAGGTCACCCTCTGCTCTCCAGTCCCAAAGGTTATGGAGTGGTTATTTTCCTAGCTCCTTGTAATGTGTTGTTAATACTGTAAAGTCAAGGTAAAATACATTGTAGTCTTCTGGAAGGTGTGGGTGGGTGCGGTTGGGGGACGGGGTGGTGGGGTGGTGTGGCAAAAACACCCAGTCCTGATACAAACCGAAAAAAAAGTGAGTTAACTAATTGATGAGGTGTTGTTCCCTGAGCTTGAGTTGGGCAGTTGCAGAAGACCACAAACAAAGGTCAGAGTGGGATGGTGAATTAGAACGTAGAGACAAAATGCTGGAGTAACAGTGGGACAGGCAGGTGGAGAGAAGGAAGGGTTGAGGTTTCGGGTCGAGACCCTTCTTCAGACTAGTGAAGAGTGATGGTGAATTAAATTGGCAGACAACCAGAAGCTTAGTGTCATTCCTCTTCAGATTCAAACTGAACCTCTGACAAACATATTGGACTCTGAAACTCCACATCAAACAAACAGTTAGAAATGACTGAGAAGCAAGTACTGGAAGGATTTAGTTATGCATCATCAATGCTTTCCTATGCTAATAAACATCTAAACTCTGTAATTTAATAATTTTGCTTTAATTCCTTTGAGTTTTATATTTTGACAAACCAAGGGAGACCCTTTGGGTCTCATCCCCTCAATGAGCGGTTGCGGGGAGGGGGCTGTGGCGTCACACACACACACACTATCCACCCCCCACACACACGAGGGGGGGGGAGGGGAGGAGACAGTGGGGGGAAAGGGGATGGAGGGGGAGGGGGAGGGGGAGAGGGAAGGGAGGGGGAGGGGAGAGGGTGGAGGGGGGAGAGAGCAGGGAAGAGAGGGGGGAGGGGGAGAGAGGAGGGGAGTGAGGGAAGGGGGAGAGAGAGGGAGGGGGAGAGAGAGGAGGGAGAGAAGGGGGTAGGGTGTGTGGAGGGAGGGAGAGTAGAGGGGGGGAAAGAGGAGTGGGGAGAGAGGAGGTGCGGAGGAGGGTAGTGGGAAGAGAGGGGCACAGAGAGGGGGGCACAGAGCCAAGAGCCAACCTGAACCGAGTCATCAGGCTGGCCAAGCGTGCCCATGGTCAGAAAATCCAGAGCTTCTTCCATGACCCCAAGAACACCAGGCGCATGTGGCAGGGAATCAAATCAATCACAGACTATAAGACTGCTTCACCACCCTGTGATGACAACATTGAGTTCCTCAATGAACTCACAACTATTTTGGTCGGTTCGAGGCATTAAATAACACACCTGCAAGCAAAGGTATTCCACATTGTGAGGAAAAGGCACTCAGTCTTGATATAGTGGATGTTCGGAGGACCCTAAAAGGAGTGAACGCATGAAAGGCGGCAGGCTCCGATAACATACCAGGGCGGGTGCTCAGGGAATGTGCTGATCAGCTGGTACATGTCCTTACGGACATATTTAACACCTCGCTGAACCAGGCTGTCGTCCCATTATGTTTCAAGACTGCCACCATCATACCAGTGCCAAAAAAATCCAACATACAATGTCTCAATGACTACCGCCCTGTAGCACTCACCCCCATAATGATGAAGTGCTTCGAGAGGATGGTCAGGGACCACATTACCTCCAGACTCCCCTCCACACTCGACCCATACCAGTTTGCTTACAGGCCAAACCGCTCCACAGAGGACGCTATATCCTCCGTGCACCAACTGAGCCTGGAACATTTAGAGGAGAAAAACACCTATGTGCGAATGCTGTTCGTGGATTTCAGTTCAGCATTCAACACCATTATCCCACGGCACCTGATAAGCAAACTGGTTCCATTGGGCCTCGGCACCCCCATGTGTAACTGGCTACTGGACTTCCTCACTGACAGACCCCAGTCTGTGAGGGTTGGAAATAACACCTCCAACACCAGCTCCCCTCAGGGCTGTGTCCTGAGTCCACTGCTGTTCACCCTGATGACTCACGACTGTTGTGCCAGGTTTAGTACAAACCACATCATGAAGTACGCAGATGACACAACAGTGGTGGGCCTCATCAGGGACGACAATGAGCTGGCTTACAGGGAGGAGGTGAAACAACTGGCGGACTGGTGCAATACGAACAACCTGATCCTGAATGTCGAGAAAACAAAGGAGGTTATCGTCGACTTCAGGAAAACCCGGCACAGTCCCACACCACTTCACATCAACGACAGCGATGTGGAGGTGGTCAGTAGCACAAAGTTCCTGGGGGTGCAGATCACTAACAGTCTGACCTGGTCGAATAACATCTCATCAACTGTTAAGAGAGCGCAGCAGCGGTTGCACTTTCTGCGCCGGATGAGAAGAGCTCATCTCCCCCATCCCATCCTCACTACTTTCTACAGGGGCACCATAGAGAGTATTCTGACCAGCTGTATCTCTGTCTGGTTTGGGGACTGTAGAGCCTCCGACTGGAAGTCTGTGCAGAGAGTGGTGAGGACAGTGGAAAAAATCATCGGGACCTCTCTCCCCTCAATTGGGGATATTGCGACCAAACGCTGCGTGTCTAAGGCCAGCAGTATTATAAAGACCCCACACATCTCCATCACGGACTGTTCACTCTGCTGCCCTCGGGAAAAAGATATCGCAGCATAAGGAGCAGAACATCAAGGTTCTGCAACAGCTTCTTCCCACGAGCCATCAGACTCCTGAATGCCATGTAATGGGCTGCCACCATTGTCTATTTATCCTTTTCATCCATGCCTATCCTTCGGTTAATTTATTGTGTTGCACAGGGAGCCAAATGCAACGTAATTTCGTTTGGAACTGCATATATCAATGTATTTCTAAATGACAATAAAGTTTGTTTGACTTTTGACTTTGATTTGACAGAGAGGGGGACACAGAGAGGGGGACACAGAGAGGGGGACACAGAGAGGGGGACACAGAGAGGGGGACACAGAGAGGGGGACACAGAGAGGGGGACACAGAGAGGGGGACACAGAAGCACAGTCAGGGAGGGGGAGTGAGGGGGGCGAGGGGGAGCATGAGGGGGCAGAGAGGGAGTGGGGGGAGAGCGTCGTCAGAGGTGAGGACTGGTTCTCGAACGCAATAATCACTCGCTCCCTCGCTCCCGGCAGCGCGAGCAAGAAAACAGCATATTTTTTTTTCCAAAGGTCTTGCGAGCGGCGAAGCCGGCGACGTGACTTGGGGAGGGGCGTGATTTCACTTCCTGCGCAGGCTGCGAGGAGAAAGTTCTTCAAAAGCAAGCCGGTAGGGCCAGTGACCTCCAGTGACCTCGGGATCTGCATAAATTTGCTCGTTCTTTCTGCGCCTTTAGAAGAACGGGTGGGGGGGGGGGGGGAAGGTGATGACGTAACTCGTGGAAAACAGTGCGCCAGCACGTTGACAGCAGCTGCTTTATTCCAGAGCTGGGGGGGTGGGGCCATGCGCCAGGTGGGCCACGAGCAAAGGCACTGTGACGTCATCAGCTGACCAGCGGTTAGATATGAAAAAAAAGTCAGAATGGTGAACTATTTAGTAAAAAACTCGCAATATATTGAACCAAATTTACAGAGGAGGGGATTTTTGAAATCATAAGGTAAAAATTTCACCGTTTTGGCGTCGGGTTTTCGAGGAGATGTGAATCAAAGGCGAAATTACACACACACACACACACACACAGAGTTTTAATTGTTACTAGACCAAGTGCAGACCCGTTGGGTCTGTTCCCCCAACGCGCGTTTGCAGGAGTGGGGGGGGGGGGGGATGCGGCGTCACACACACTAACCACCCCCACACTAACTACCCCCTTGATATTATATTAACGTTATTAATTAGATCCTTTTACCCCATAACTGCCCTAG
>OY740785.1:93016316-93119123 GCA_963514005.1 Raja brachyura | reverse complement strand
CCCTTTATCGACTTTTTACAAGCATATGGTGCAACATAACCCTGGAAATAAACTGTTTCAGAACCGGGTGAGGGGTGTGTAAAGATACGAAGCAGGTATATCCCTTTTATTTTCTTTATATCTTCTTTTCATTTTATTTTTTTATTTTTCTCATGCTTTACATCTTTATGGGCTTTTTTTCTCTACTTTTTCATGATCTATCAATACCACTACCTTACCTAACTTTCTCTTTCTCTCTTTTCATGTTTCTGCTATTTTTCTATTATTAAATTTTAAAACAAGAAGTTGTACATTAAATGTATTATACTACTGTACTTGACTTCTAATAAAAAAATATACATTACACTTGTACATACAAACGAGGTTTCATAACATTGCATTCAAAGGTCTGATGCTACAGATGGCGGAACTAGTTTCTTATCTCTCTCTCTCTCCACAAGTTACTGTTATCTTGTTTCAAACGACAACCTGATTTTGCTCTACTGTGCATGAATTGGTAATCAAAGCTGACTTTCTGTAACATTTAACTTACCAGACTGGGACTGTGGTAGTTCTGGATAAAGACAGTTGTTGGAATTCTGCTCCACTTTGAATCAAGAAAGAAAATATTGTCACTCAAAATGTATTTTGTCACAGATCAGCCAAGCATAAACATTGTAATATCATAACACCGTATATTTTATTAGTCTGGTATTATTAGAGACTTAAACTCTATATTTCTCTTTTCCACATTCATTCATTATTTTAATTATGTTTAGTTTCTTCCTTCTATGTAAGGGGTAAATACTGTTAGGTTATTTAAAAATAAGCATGGAAAAAGATCACATTTATTGCAGGAAAGAAATAAATAGTAAATTATTCCCAAATATATCAGTCACGGATAGAAATGGATTTCCCCCTTATACTTAAGCTGTGACCCCTTGTCCTGGACCTCCCCAACATCGGGAACAATCTTCCTGCATCTAGCCTGTCCAACCCCTTAAGAATTTTGTAAGTTTCTATAAGATTCCCTCTAAATCTCCTAAATTCTAGAGAGTATAAACCGAGTCTATCCAGTTTTACTTCATAAGACAGTCCTGACATCCCAGGAATCAATATGGTGAACCTTCTCTGCACTCCCTCTATGGCAATAATGTTCTTCCTCAGATTTGGAGACCAGAACTGTACGCAATACTCCAGGTGTGGTCTCACCAAGACCCTATACAACTGAAATAGAACCTCCCTGCTCCTATACTCAAATCCTTTTGCTGTGAAAGCTAACATACTATTTGCTTTCTTCACTGCCTGCTGCACCTGCATGCCTACTTTCAATGACTGGTGTACCATGACACCTAGGTCACGCTGCATCTCCCCTTTTCCTAATCGGCCACCATTTAAATAGTCTGCTTTCCTGTTTTTGCCACCAAAGTGGATAACCTCACATTTATCCACATTATACTGCATCTGCCAAACATTTGCCCACTCACCCAGCCTATCCAAGTCACTTTGCAGTCTCCTAGCATCCTCCTCACAGCTAACACTGCCCCCCAGCTTAGTGTCATCCACAAATTTGGAAATATCGCCTTCAATTCCCTCTTCCAGATCATTAATATATTGTAAATAGCTGGGGTCCCAGCACTGAGCCTTGCCGAACCCCACTAGTCACTGCCTGCCATTGTGAAAATGACCCGTTTACTCCTACTCTTTGCTTCCTGTTTGCCAGCCAGTTCTCTATCCACATCAATACTGAACCCCCAATGCCGTATGCTTTAAGTTTGTATACTAATCTCTTATGTGGGACCTTGGCGAAAGCCTTCTGGAAGTCCAGATACACCACATCCACTGGTTCTCCCCTATCCACGCTACTAGTTACATCCTCGAAAAATTCCACAAGATTCGTCAGACATGATTTACCTTTCGTAAATCCATGCTGACTTTGTCCAATGATTTCACCACTTTCCAAATGTGCTGCTATCCCATCTTTAATAACTGACTCTAGCAGTTTCCCCACTACCGATGTTAGACTAACTGGTCTGTAATTCCCCGTTTTCTCTCTCCCTCCCTTCTTAAAAAGAGGGGTTACGTTTGCTACCCACCAATCCTCAGGAACTACTCCAGAATCTAAAGAGTTTTGAAAGATTTGAAAAACGAATCCACTGAGTTCAGGCTGGATTTAAACTCATTTCAGAAATTTAATTAACTCGCGTACAAAACTATTTCTAGTTATCACTGTAATTTGTACGTTGATTTTAGAACCACATAACCTAAAATGAGCAGAAGCGCTCCTGCATAAAATCACTTTAAAAGACAGATGAGCAAAACAACAAAGTACTCTAGGAACTCAGTGGATGAGCCAGTCTGTGGAGGGAAATGGACAGACAATATTTCAGGTCAGGACCCTTCTTCAGACAGATGACAAAGGGTCATTCTTTCATCTGAAGAAGGGTGTTCGTCCAGCACGTTGTCTTTTGCTCACTTTAAATGGGCCATGACTGTGCTGTGGAGGCAAATATAGTAATTCAGTGCCACCATTGCACCACAATAGGACCAGAAGACAGAGAAATAAGCGTGTCAGGATTTCACGTGACAAAGGAATTTTCACACAAGCCTCCACGTGTCACAAATAAGAAAGGCAAGTAGAAAAGTAGTGCATCATAATAATATTCATACACATACCTCGCCCACTTTCATTCGCAGATACCCGCATACGCTGTGGTTTTGGTGAATTCCTTTTTGATTCTTTGACCTATATAATCAAGACGAAAATATATGATCATGCAAAATGAAGGAATACATCCATCCCTTTTTCTTCAAAACATTAGGTCCAGACATTCTATGGTCAAGCAACAATTAATTATACATTGTTCTCATTATTCTCAATGGTTTTACACAGATTTCCTGGGGATTATTTAAAAAATGCTAAGGATAATAACATACATCCCCTCCATGGCCATAACAAATTCTATGTAAGTTTCAGCTTATAAATTTCAGCGTTGATGTTTCAGCGTTAGTAAATCAACAATAACTCAACGTAGTCATTGAACCAAAAGTTTTGCTTAAGCCTGTCAGCACCATTCTTCTGCCTATTATCCCTGTTCTACAATTAATGAGCAAAATCAGAACATTTGAAGGGGTTACACAAAATGGGTCTGATATGTAATAGATGTGGTCGGAATGTACAAAGAGATTGCAGCAAAAAAACTCAATGTTCTTTTATGTGTAGGAGAGAACTGCAGATGCTGGTCTGAAGAAGGGTTTCTCCCCAGGGAAAAGGTTGTATCTACCCTATCCATGCCTCTCATAATGTAATATACTTCTATTAGGTCTTCTCGTAATCTTTGATGCTCCAATCCATATTTGTCCAACCTCTCCTTAGAGTTTATACCATTAAATTCAGGCAGCATCCTTCATATAATGGAGCTACCAGAACTATACACAACACTCCAAATGCAACATGAGTTCTTGATCCATATACTCTTGCTGTGACCAATGAAGGCAAGCATACCATACATCTTATTTACCACGCTATCTACCCGTGTTGCCACTTTCAGGGAGCTATGGACTTGGACCCCACATCCCTATCTACATCAATGCTGTAAAAGGTACTGCCATTAATTGTATACTTTCGCCTTACATTGGACCTCACAAAGTGTAATATCTCACACTTGTTGAGATTAATCACCATCTGCCATTTCTCTGACCATTTCTATAACTGAAATAAATTCCGCTGTATCCTTTCACAACACCTCTCATCAATTTTGGTGTATCTGCAAACTTACTAACTATGCAAAAAAACAACTCCGCTGTTCAGGCAACATCTGTTAAGGGAATGCACAAATGACATTTCAGGTAACAATTCTTTAGACTGGCGCTGTTTGAAAGGATGTTAGAGGCAGGTACTCTCACATCTGGAAGAGAACCTGAATTACTAATACATAGACTACAGAAAAGCGCTAGTAAATGGGATTAGTACATACAGAAATTTAATGGTCAGCCTGTTCCTGCACTGTATTGACTGCGTTGGATGAAAGTACTATTTGCACATTCAGAGGGCTTGAAACATGTCATTACACTTTTCAAAATGCAATGTTAACATTTCTTGGAGCTTGGCCAACATTGAATTCCCTATCAATGCGATTATTAAAAGGAGGGTTGGCTATTTATATCATTTGATTTCTGTGAAGGGCTACCAGAATCGACCTTCATGTTTCAATCCATAACAAAAGTAACATTTATTTGTGAAGTCTAAATAATGCACAGTATTCATTGTGGAACTAATTTCTGATTTTTCTATTTTACTGTTTAACATAGATAAAAGCACATTTTAAAATTTCTCAGGCTGTTAGGCATCGGTGCCATCTTTGAAACAATTTAATTTATTATTTTTGAACTCTTGCGTGAATGGAAATTTCATTCTGGAATCTACATTGCACATCAGTAAATTTGTTTCCGAAGTAGTGAAAAGCTTTTGTTTGTGCGCTATCCAGGCAAAGAAAATACTATAGGTAACTAGACCAAGTGCAGCCCTGTTGGGTCTGTTCCCCCAACGTGCGGTTGCAGGGGTGGGGGGGGGGGGCGGAGGGGAGTGCGGGGCAGCATGTCCCTGAGAATGGGTGAGGGGGGTAGAGAGGGGTGGGGTAAGGGAGAGGAGAGGGGAAGGCGAGAGGGGTTATGCAGAAGAGGGGAGGAAAAGGAGGTGAAGGGGAGAGGAGAGGGGGAGAAAGAGGGGTAGGGGAGAGGTGGAGAGAGAAAGGAGTGGGAGAGAGGTGGGGAGAGGGGGTGAGAGAGGAGGGGGAGGGAGAAAGGGGAGGGTGAGAGGTGGGGAGGGGAGGGAGAGGAGCAGTGTGGGGAGTGAGGGGGAGAGGGGTAGCAGGGAGTGGTGCAAGAGCGAGGGGAAGGGGGTGGGGGTGAAGAGGGGTGGGGGAGAGAGGGGGTGGGAGGGGTGAGGAGAGAGGGAGATGGAGAGGGGAGAGGGAGGAGGAGAGGGTTCAGGGAGGGGGTGGGTGGGGGAGGTATGGGGGAGGGGAAAGAGGGAGGAGGGGAAGGGGAGAGAGCGGAGAGAGAGGGAAGAGTGGGGAGGAAGGGAAGGGATATGGGGGTGAAGAGGGGTGGGGGAGAGAGGGGGTGGGAGGGGTGAGGAGAGAGGGAGATGGGGAGGGGAGAGGGAGGAGGAGAGGGTTCAGGGAGGGGGTGGGTGGGGGAGGTATGGGGGAGGGGGAAAGAGGGAGGAGGGAAGGGGAGGGAGGGGGAGAGTGGAGAGAGACGGAAGAGTAGGGAGGAATGGAAGGGAGGAGGGGAGGGGGAGGGAGGGGGAGAGTGGGGGATGGGGGAGAGAGAAGTAGAAGTGGGGAGGGAGGGTGAGAGGCGTTGGGGAGAGTGGCGGAAGTGGGAGAGGGGGAAGGGGAAGTGGCGGAAGAGGGAGAGATGAGTAGGGGAGAGGGGTGGGGGAGATAGGGAGGGAGGGGAGAGAGAGTGAGGGTGAGGGAGAGAGGTGGGGTGGGGGAGGGGTGGGGGTAGGGAGAGAGGTGGAAGAGTGGGGAGGGAGGGGCAGAGGGAGTGATGGAAGAGGGAGAGAGGGGTAGGGGAAGGGGGTGGGAGGGAGTGGTGGAAGAGGGACAGGGGTAGGGGGGAAGGGTGCGGGGGGAGAGAGGGAAGGGGGGTGGGGGAGAGAGGGAAGGGGGTGGGAGGTGGGGGTGAGGGGAGTAGAGAGGGGTGGGGGAAGGGTAGGGGAGAGGGGAAGAGGGTGAGGTGAGAGCAGAGGGGTGGTGGAGAAGAGGGGAGGAAAGGGAGAGGTGGCGGGGAGAGGAGAGGGGGAAGAAGAGGGGGAGGGGGAGGGGAGGTGGAGAGAGAGTGGAGGGGGAGAGAGAGGAGAAGGAGAGAGTGGAAGGGGAGAGAGAGAAAGGGGAGGGAGAGCTGACTTTCCTGTAGAATTAAATCAAACACAACTAAATAATTTAAAAGAAAACGGTGAAAAATGTGGGTAAATTTAGCGGAGCAAATAACAGAGAACTCTTAAAACTGTTAAAAATGCTGTAAATCGAAATAAAGAGAGAATTTTAAAAAACGGATTTTTTAAATGGGGTTTTTTTAACCATTTTTTAAAAAATTACTTGTCTAATGTAAATTATAGATAAGTAATGAAAATCAGAAAATGAAATAAAATTATCACGTCTAAAACTGCAGATGATAAAAGCGCAAGGTTTTTAAACACAATTATCTGTTCAAAATGAATTAAATTGAAAATAAAGATAACATTTCAAAAACACGGCTGTGGAAATCGGCAAAGAAAATAACTACAAAGTTTAAAAACAGAAAAGCGATGACCTCTTCAAAGTGGAGTAATGGAGTGCTTTGAAAACAGAGAGAATATTAAAAAAACGGGAAAATGTGTGCTCATTTGGCGGAGAAAATAACGGAGAACTTAATGAAAAGAATTATTCAAATATAAAAAATATTGAAAACATCGTCTACGTTTAACTATTGAAAAAAGTGTAAATCGAAATAATAAGATTTTCAAAGCAAACGTGTCAAATGAAAAATGAAAAAAACGGCAGAAATCCAGCGTTTAGATCGTTCGCTGTCGAGAAACGAAGTCCGAATGACCGTTGGGGAAGAATATTTTGGGAAAGGTTTCAAAGGCAACGCGAGCCAGCAATGTCCCCCCAGTCACATGTCGACACAGGCTGCGGGGGGAGGGGCTGGGGCAAAGGCAGATGTAAATGAGATCAATTTTGATTGGCCATTTGTGAGGGATGGCATTGTGACATCACACAATGGAACGTGCTGGAACATCAGGCGGGGGAGGGGGGGGCTGGGGCTGGTAAGAGGGCAGATGTAAATGAGATCCATTCCGATTGGACATCTGTGAGCATTGGGCATTGTGACATCACACGATGGAATGTTTACCAACATTCTATGGGTGAGAGCAGTTTGATTTTTGAAAACGTGGGGGGGGGAAGGATTTTATTAAAAATGTTGTACGTATCGACGTCTAAATGTAACGAGGAGCACCTTTGGTAACGTACAAGTGTAACGTCTGGCTAAGTGGGAAAAACGGCGGCGTCCGAGGGTCCAGTATTGGGAGAGCAGGGAATCAAAGGGCGGAGACGCGGCAGCCGGATGTCAGCAGACACACACACAGTTTTAATATAATATATATATGATATATGATTGCAATCAAACGGTTCACAGTGTACATATAAGGTTAAAGGGTACAACATTTAGTGCAAGGTTAAAGGGTACAACATTTAGTGCAAGATAAAGTCTGATTGAAAATAATTCAAAGTTCTTCAATAAAGTAGATGGGAGTGTGTAGGAAGGCCCTGCAGATGCTGGTTTAAACCGAAGAGAGACACAAAAAGATGGAGTAACTCAGTGGGTCAGATAGCATCTCTGGAGAAAAGGAATATGTGATGTTTCGGGTCGAGACCCTTCTTCAGACTGAGAGTTAACGGAAAGGGAAACGGGAGCTAAAGACGGTGATATGAGAGAAATATAGAACAAATGAATGAAAGATATGCAAGAAAGTAACAATTATAAAGGGAACAGGCCATTGCTAACTGTGACAGAGGTGAAAACGAGTTACAGACAATGAAACTCAATAAGACGGCTTACACAATCTAGCTGATGAGAGAACAAAAATAAAATTAGTTTGGGTAGGAATATCTGAACTATCATATCTTTGCTGAATTTAACATAAAGAATAAAAATTAACATAAAGATAAAAAAATGAAATAATGATGCAGAACATAGAACGTACTTTGACCTGGGGTCCATGCCGAACATTATTATAGGTCAAACTATTCTCCTCCACATGCATACGATCCATATTCCTATATTCCTCGCATTTCTATGTGCCTGTCTAAAAAAGCCTCTTAAGTTTCAGAAAAAAAAAATCATACTTCGGTTTTGAAGCTTAGTAGATTTCTTACTTGATTCCGGTAACTGAAAGATCAGTTTCAAATTGGCTGAATACAACTAACAAAGGAAATAGGCATATAAAACATCACAAACCCTTGTTTGCGTTCTTGCTATTCTTTTGGTCGTTCCATGAAGTTCTTCATTTTGGTACTGCTCAGTAAAATTGCACAATATTTCATATAGCTCTTGGGTTTCAGTTGGAGGCTCGACATCTCCATACAGAATTGCAGATGCCCTGATGTCCTGGCAGTAAAATCTATTTAAACACATTTTTACAGAATTATTATTTTCAAAATTATGAACTACAGTGCATTATATATTGTTTGATCTGAGTAAACATGAAACTATTTTAAACTAACAAAGCAATCTAAATTTCAAACATCACATTATAGAGGAGGCCACATCAATAGCACCGAATGAAGTGGACATGGTTGGTAAGAGGTGCACATAAGCCTCGGTTTCATCTGGAAGGAGTGCTGGGGTTCAAAGGTCTTTTGTTGTCACATGTACCAATTAAGGTACGGTGATATGCGAATTACCATACAGCCATATGAAAAAAAAAGCAACAAGACTACATAAAAGTTAATATAAAGATCCATCACAGCGGATTCCCCACATTCCTCACTGTGATGCAAGGCTAAAAAAGTAGAATCTTCTTCCTCCTTATTCACCCACAATCAGGGCAGTCAAACCATCCGTTGGGGCGATCAAAGCTCCCGCAGCCAGCGGTCGAAGCTCCCGCATCGGGGCGATTGAAGCTCCCGCGTCGGGGCGATCAAAACTCCTGCGTCAGGGCGGTCGAAGCTCCTGCGGCTTGGAGTTCCCGAAGAGAACTGACCAGAGACCGCGAGCTCCATGATGTTAAGTCCGCAAGCTCCTATGATTGGAGCTCCAAGGTCAATCCCTGGCAACGGGATCGCGGGCTCAGCGATTTTAAAGTGCCGTAGGCTCCCCACGATGGAGCTCTCAAAAGTTGATCTCCAGCAAAGGCCGCCAACTCCTCGATGTTAGGCCGCAGTGCGGATGAAGATACTATACGGAATTTTTTTAAATCTCTGTCGAGGTAAGAGATTAGAAAAAGCTTCCCCCAACCGCCCCCCCACACTCCCTACATAAAACAAGCCGAAGAACATTAAAAACATACATTTAACACATACTATTAAAACACAAAGAAGGAAGGGACAGACAGACTGTTAGCGAGGCAGCCACTGCTGGCGCCACCCAGTGGATTTCTGAATATAGGTGAGTGAGGAGGTGTAGGAAAGGGTGTTTAATCTTATGGGGTTGAATGGAAAAATGCCTGGGAAGGGAGTGGGGTAGGTGGGGAGGAATGAGCAAACCATGATGTAGGAGAGAGAGATATCTGCAGAAGGGAGAAAGGGTTGGGAGGGGAAGATGTGACTGGTGATGGGATTGTGTTGATGGAGGAAGAAATAGCTGAGATTGGTGTGTTGGATGCGGAGGCTGGATGGAATCAAAGGTAAGGACCTGGGAAACTCTATCTCTGTTCTGTCTGGGAGCTGGGGTGGGGTGGGGTGGGGTGCAGAACTGCAGTAAATTGAGGAGTCATGCAGTAAATGAGAGCTCCATCAACAAATGCAGGGGGTGGGAATACCACGTTTCATGACGGATGTCCAAGAGTGGAAGGCCTCATCCTGAGAACAGATGTGCAGAGATGGAGAAACCACAAGGAATATCAAATTGCTATTCTGAACTGTGGATAGGCAGGGTCAGCTTAAAGTAAATATTTTAAGCAAAATTGTTTGATCATTTATATTGCCTCTCTTCCAACACCTCTTGGAACAAGCTAGTTTATCTTGAGACAAGTATCAAGATCTGAACCTATGCTCCATGGTCATGTAGAGCAGTATACCAACATAAATATGTCAATGGATTTTTGGACACGTTACATAAAATATTTGGACAGAAAAACAAATCTTTCTGCAACTTACTTGCGATTGGTCTCTTTTCTTTCAATCAAGCAAGATCCCTCCAATGATATTCCAGCAAACAACCCACGTGCCTTACAGTATGTGTACATTGCAGCTGAACTTCTTATGGCAACATCTCCCTCTAAGTTTCTGTAAAACATTATCTATGTTCATTAATACATTATATGAGAAAATGGAATAATATGCAGATCTTTACTTTATGTGCTGGGTTCACAACAGATCTTCAGAGATATGCACACCCAGGAGCTTAAAGATGTTGACTCTCTCCACCACCCACCCATTGACGAAGCCAAGTTTGTGGATCCCCGGTCTTCCTCTTGCAAAGTCAACAGTCAATTCCTTGATTTTAGTGATGTTGAGAGCAAGGTTATTGTTCTGGCACCATTCGATTCGCTGACTGGTCTGCATCCTATACTCTGACTCATTACCTGTAATTCAGCTCACAACGGTGATGACGTTTAAAGATGGAGTTGGATCTGCGTCCAGCTACACAATCATGAGTAAAGAGTGAGTAGAGCAGGGGGGTGAGCACATACTCTTCATGTGCCCTTGTTCGGATGATTATTGAAGAAGTGTTGTTGCCAATTTGTACCAATTGCGTTCTGTTGATGAGAAAGTTGAGGATCCAGTTGCACAGAAATACGCTGACACCTAGCTCTCTGAGTTTGACGTATGTGTGTTTATTATCCGTGGTCCAGTACAGAGTGGAGAGCCAACAAGATCGCATCCCCTTTGATCTATTGTGGTGATAGGCAAATTATAGTGGGTTCAGGTTCTATATAGAGGTAGGAGTCAATATGCACCATAACCAACCTCTCAAAGCACTTTATCATCAAGGACGTTATTACCACTAGTCGGTTTTCATTGAAGCATGTTACCTTACTCCTCTTCGGCACCGGTATTATTGATGCACTTTTAAAACAGGTGGGACTCTCCAACCCCTGTAATGAGAGGTTGAAGATGTCCACATACACTCTAGTCAGTTGGCTCGCGCAGATTTTGAGAATGCGACCAGGTACATCATCAAGTCCAGATACTTTTTATGAGCTCACCCTCTTGAAATAACTTCTGACGCCAGCCTCGGTGACTAAGATTGCAATACCATTCGGGGGTCCGAAAAGGCATAACAGTGTTCTCTCTATCGAACCATGCATAGAATGCATTGAGGTAACCCGGGAGTGATGTCTCGCTGTCGCTTGAGCTGCTACTTAATTTCTCCTTGTAGGAAGCGATGGCGAGTAATGCCCATCTTATCCTTCAGTTTAGAAGAAAAGTCCCATTTAGCCTTTTTGATGGCCTCATCAAGATTGTATGTGGACACATAACTCTGCATCGCCAGACTTGAATGCCCGAGAAGAATGACCCTCAGAAGCTTGCGGACCACCTGGCTTCTGGTTGGGGAACACTCGGATGGTTTATGTGGGAACAATCTCCTCCATGCATTTCCTTATGATGCTATTAACAACTATAGAGTATTCGAGCAAGTACGTTACTGAGTCATTGAATATCGACCAGTCTACCGACTCTAAGCAATTCCAGAGTCGTTCCTCTGTCTCTCCTGACTAACTCTGTGCAGTCCTCACTGTCGGGGCTGTCATCTATAGTCCCTGCCTATTTGTAAGAAGGAGCACTACCAGCTGGTTGGGTTTCCCAAAGTGTGGGTGAGAGGTGGAGCCAAAGGCATCTTTGATGGTGTAATATCAATGGTCAAGGGTCCTTGGTCTTCTGGTGCTGCACGAGACTTGCTGGTGGTTGCTTGGGACTGATTTCTTCAAGATGGCCTTGTGAAGTCCCCGGCTATGACAGGAAAGATGGTGGGGTACATCCTATGGTGTTTGTTGACCACGGTGTGCAGCCCCTCCACAGACACCTGCCTGGGGTGAGACGTAGACTGCGGTCATGATGATGGCGGTAAACCTTGGGGAGGTAGAAGGTACTGCACTTCACCGCCAAATGTTTCAAAAGACCGGCATGTCTGAGCACCGCAAAGAGTTTATCATGAGACAAATGCCACTGCCTCTCCCTTTCCCCGATGCCTCTGTTCAAACCATATGATGAATGGAGATATCTTCGGGCTGGGGTGCCGAGTCTGTCGGCGAGCCCATGTCTCTGTGAAACAGAGCACATAGCAATCCCATCGTAATGCTTTGATAAAACAGCCTTCAACTGCATCTTCTAGGGACTGTACATTGGCCAGTAGGGTGGTAGGAGGATTGGGTGGGGGGTGTTGTAGTCCTTTTTTCAGACACAATGGAGGCCTCCTCAGTGTTTCCTGGCACTTTGGTCACTGTACCTGCAATCCTCCCTGAGCTGTGGTTTAATCCAAACATTATTCCTCACTCTCTTCCATAATCCTGCCTATCCTGTGAACTGACCTTGCTGTCATTAAATTCTGTATTGAATTCCAGCCTGCCGCCCTGTCGTACTACTATATAGGATCCTGTCGTCCTACCAATCTAACTGAGATCTAATTTCCTGGTAAATTCTTGTTTAATCTTACTATTTCATTTCGGAGTCACATGAGTGACTTCGTGAAGATTTCAAAGCTCTGTGATTACGTGCCCTGGATCACGTCCATGCTCACACACTGCCACAATTATGATGGAATGAGTATGTTAACGTATTTCAGACTTGACAAGCTGAAAAAATAAAGTAGTATTTATTAATAGAAATCAAAAAACCCTCATTCGGGGATAAACGTTGCTTGGTGACCAGTGCTTAACACTGTCTCCGCAAACGTAGCAGGAGCGGCCACAGATTTATTATAAAACCGCTGGAACGTAGCTTCGCTGGCCCAGCCCGCTGTAGCGAGGATATGGTCCATGGGAACCTCCATGGTCCTCGCCGCTGATGTGGATGCAGCCCGGGTAGAATGGGATTTAAAGATATTAGTATCAATACCTGCTGCATCCAATACCACCCTGAGCCACTTGGAGATCGGCTGCACCGTCACCCTGTGATGGGCTTCGTTATGGCTGATCAGTAGTCCTTTCTCCATTTTCCTGATGGTATGCGCCACTTTTATATAGTGACGAATGTAGGTGGATATGCAGAGCCTCACATCAACGGGGTATGATGGAAATATTAATTGCAGCCCTGTAGTTACTGGCCTGTGCTGCATTAATAAAGAAGGTTACTCTCTCAGGGGTTAAGACCATGTTATCCAATTTTATCTTTTGTAATGTCTGAACCCGCTGAGCCAATGTTAGCGCCATTAATATCACCATCTTCAGGGTGAGTTTATCCAACAGTAGTCCAATCATTGGTGACCAACTCCCGAGTAGGGTCAATACTACCCCTATGTCCCAGATGATGTTGTATCGTGGTCGGGGAGGGTTTGAATTGAAGATACCCCTCATCAATTTGGACACAAGCTGGTGAGATCCTACTCCTATGCAAAGGTAGGATGACAGTGCGCTCCTGGCACTGCTGATGGCATTGTAGCTGAGGCCCTCATCATGGTGCAGCCCCGCGAGGAATTCCAGCACATGGGGAATCGTGGCAGAGCCATACGTGATGTTAATCCGGCTGCAGTAGGCCTCCCATTTCCCGATTTGGGTGAGGTACTGTCGTCTAGTGGATACTCTGCACGATGCTGCAATGGTGTCCATGGTCCTAGGTGTTAGTCCATATTGCAGGAGTGGCCTCTTCAGAACCCTCAGGCCAACAGGTTCAGATGACCATGGCACAGGTGGGATTCCCCTGTAGTGGGGTTAGTCACCAAATCCGGGCACCTGTTAATATGTGCCCATGGTTCTTTGATCATCTCAAGGACCACCAGATACCATGGTTGTGTAGGCCAGTCGGGTATTATTACGATGCCTGTTGCAGAATCTGATTTTATTTTCTGCAACCCCCACCTAATGAGGCAAAATGGAGGAAATGCATAGAAACCATTTCCGCCAGTACAGCGAGAAAGCGTGCATCACTACTGCCCCAGGATCTGGTTCCCAAGATACATATGTTGGTATCTGATGGTTCAATTTGGACGCAAAAAGGTCGATATCTGGTGTCCCAAATTTGGCGATAATTTTAGCAAATATTTGGGGATTCAACATCCACCCAATGTTATCGTTGAACACTCGTGACCTGGTGTCCGCCATTGTGTTGAGCTTACCTGGAAGGTAGGTAGCTAATATCCAAATATTTATTTCTATGCACCAGAGCCAGATTGAATTTGCCAATTCATCACAAGATATTGACTTGATACCACCCATATGATTTAAGTATGCCACCACAGTGGTGTTATCTATTTGAAGACGGACATGCGTTTGACGTAAATTCATGCAATAGGCATGTAGTCCGTGAAATGCTCCTAGCATCTCCAAATAGTTTATCCCTTGTGATAATAGAAGGGTAGATTCGTGTAAATCCCATCTACCGCCACAACTGGAAGTAGTGTCGGTAGCTCCCCAACCTTGGGCGCTTGCGTCGGTTTGTACCACGACTGACGGGTTCGGTACAGTAATGGGATTGAATGAGTCTCGAATATTATCAATCCGCCATTGCAGCTCAACTTTTGCTTTAATTGGCAGCTGCATAAGCCAGTCAAAATGTCCAGCATTTGTTTTTAATGCTGCAATTTTTGGTCTTTGCAGATTTTGATAGAGTAGAGGGCCAAATCGTGCAGCTGGAAATGTAGCTACTAATTTCCCAATTACCTTAGCAGCATGTCTGATTGTTGGTTTCCTGGCGCAAACAAGGTTGTTACATGCTTCAATCACATCTATTACCTTGTTATCTGGGATGGTAACAATCATTTGATTGGTGTTAATTGTGAACCCCAGATAGTCCATGACCTGTAAAGGGTAGAACTTAGATTTGTCTGGATGGATGACAAACCCTAATTTTTGAAACAATGTTTCAGTAGCTGTTTCTGCTAAATTTGTTGATTCCATGGTCTTTCCTACAATCAAGATGTCGTCTAAATATGGCATGAGTAAGCCCATTAGGTAGGCCTCCATACAGCCACAGCTGATCCATCCAAACAAACTTCAAGAACTTTTGGTGATGTTTCCGTATGGATACTGAATAGTATGCATCTTTTAAATCGAAGCATGCCATAAAGCACCCTTTGGAAATCAGTGATTTAGCTGTTTCAAACGTGTCCATTTTAAAATGGGTATATGTTACAAAAGTATTCAAATGGTTTAAATCAATAATAATCCGACATTCACCATCTTTTCTAGTATTGTTAAAGATGTTGGATACGAACTCAAGAGGCTCGTGGATCGTTTTCTCTATCACCCCTTTTGCATGTAGCCTCAAAATTTCCTCATGTCCTTCCGCTATTTCCTTATGGGAAAGTGCAAATTTCCGGTCTGGTACATGTTGAGGCGGGGAAGTTGATCATTTATGAATTCAATTTCATACCCCTGACTACTTTGTAAAATAAACGAGTCTGAAGTCATAGAGCTCCATGCATCCCAGAATGGACGTAACCTCCCACCAACTTGTGAGGTTAACATGCAGCACTTGCATGAGAACCAGGCCCCCTTACCTCAATGGTTACCGGCAGGGCCTGACGTTCTGGGCTTTGGTGTTCCATTGTGTTGCTGGATTGTGGGGTTGCCGCATCTTCCACGCCGGTCGCTGTTGGCCCTGCCCTAAAAAAGACTTTTGTTGTTGGGGTGCGGCCGGCGTGTAGGTCCTTGCTGGTCTTTCAGGTGGCCCCCGAGGTCTTACATATGGCGTTTGTCTGCGCGCTGCCGGCCTGCTGGAGGGAGGTGGATTAATCAAACCGCTGCCTTCGCCTCCTCGTCCAGGTCCTTGACCTGTTTAGGCAGGTCCTCATCGAACAACTGTCTCGGTGGTGGCGTCGCAGATGACTTGCACAACTCCGCGAATTTGGGGTTAAGAGTCGGCTTGATGCCGATTTTTCGAAGCGTTGATTTCGTATTGTGTGTTACACAATAACGGCAGAGCATCTACCTGCTCCTCCATCATCTCCATACCGTCAACCGATCTGGCAAAGGCAGTAATCCCCGATGTTAATAGTTTCAGGATCTTCTGTAATTTAAGTTTTTGTGCCCTTATTCCTGGACTGATGTTGCCCCAGATGGGCGTGTTGACTGTTGGTACATTCAATGATATACAGTTGTTCAGGGCCTTGTACTTGTTCATAGCCCCGGTTAGGACCTGATCCTGCAGCTGGTGTGTAGTAAGGAAGTCAATACTAGCCGCTAGCTTGGGCTGCAATGGCTGTCCAGAGGGCTTGGGCTGGGTGAATTTGGAGACCACATCCAGCAGTTCCTCTTGAGGTTTCTCTGGTGCTGCAGGTCCCACCGCCAAACCTTCTTCCATGTCACCCAGCTGCTGATCCCTGGCACTCCCCACCGATGACGGGGACATGCTAGGTGGCCCAGTAGCATATCTCCTGGAGCTGGAGGACATCCAGTCCTGCTGCTGGAGATTCTGCTCTAGGAGATGCTCCATCGTGCGCTCCATACGGGCAATGCGACCGCCACCGCTATCTGCGGACAACAGGTCGACTTCCTCAGGTTCTCCTGAACCACTGAGGCTTCAGCCATCGGCCCGCACCTCGTCGAGGTGATGACTAGAGTGCCTAGGCAGGATGTTGCTGCCTGCAGCTCCAGCGGGGCTTAGTGACTCCCGCGTGGACATGCTGCTGGCCCGCAGCCTTCCGGACAGTGGCGGCCCGCCTGTCTGGAAAGACATGAGCTGTGGCCAGTCGGTTCCAGCCGCCGAAGCGGGGTGCACCGACGTCCAAGCGGGCTTGCCGCCTGTCCTCCCCCGGGACAAAGGCGACGTTCGGTCACGTCCAGACGCTAACGCGGGATGTGGTAACCGAGATGATATCGCACCAGCCCACGATCTGGCAAGCTCCTCCGGTGGTGAGTCTGCGCCGGCCGCACCTGCGGGGCTACCAGACTCGGGCCTCGATCCCTCACCGGTCCGCGATCTGGCGGACTGCTCCGGTGGCGTCGATGCCGGCCGCTGCAGCGGGGCTCTCCGACTTTCGTGCGGTCCTTCCCCTGGGCCGCCCTCTGGTGACCTGTATAGTAGGGGAGACAGAACGTGCCGCAGAGCGGGTAACACGCTTACGCACCTTTTTCCCCACTGTCCCTATGCTTAGGTGACAGTGGTAGGGAGTCCGGGTCTTGCCTACCCTGATCCCGCGCGGTGCTTCTACCATTGTGTGGCTCCATGGATAGCTGTGGTGGAGAGTCGGGTCCTTGTAGAGTAGGGCTCCCCGAATTCCGTGTCCTTTTCCTGGCCCGACGAGCAGGTGCTGCCGTTGTAGCGGGCAGCTCCGGGGAATGCAGCCGCTGACTCCTGTCAGAGGTCCTGCGGCTGGAGGTATTTCTCGAACTCCTATCCATCGTCCCTGTGAACAAAAAATTAGATTCACGGGAACTAACCAACTCAAGGTTAGTTCCTCTTACCTGAGCGGTCCTCTTTGAAGGGCTGGTGGAGGAGCGCACTCCCCCCTCCAGCCGTCGACAGCAACTGTGAGCAACGATATGTCATGCATGCGTGTTGGCAGGGTCTTTACGAAGTCACTCACGTGACTCCGAAATGAAATTCATATTTGTCTGGATTAAATTCCATCTGACATTTTTCAGGCCATTTCCCCAACATACCGATATGCTGGAGGGTACAAGACTATGAATATCTTCCACACTATCAACAACTCCACCAATTATTGTGTCATCTGGAGACATATTGATCAGGTCTCCCACATCTACATCATTCCCATATATTACAAACAGCAAGTTTAAGCAGCTCTAAAGTGAGTTCTAGGAAAGTAAACTGTTTCTATATTTCACCAAGTAACCTGAAAGTATGTTACTGCATTACTGTTAACCAGAAAGCATTCCCCTCAGATTTCCCTGTGCAAAATAAATAAATTTGTAACAAATGTCATTTATTATATAGCCAGAACGTAATAAATAAAATGAATACAGAATATTGATAACATCTTGTTTGAATAAGTAATTTAGTCAGAAAAATATTAGTACAAAATATTAAATATTTCTTCAAGAAACTAAAAAATGTACAATAATTTACCTGCCAATAGGTCCAATTGCAACAGTAAAATTTCCACCCAGAGTAAGATTTCCCCCTTTTGTGAAAGCATTAACTGCACGCTGGTGATTCAGGATTATCACCAAATCGGATACCTATAATACGTTAAAATGATATTTCAAAAATGTAATACGTCAACAATAATCAACAAGGCTTGCGACATATTAGCCTTCATTAGTCATTATATTTAGTTTAGAAGTTGGGAGGCGATGGTGCAGTTATGTAATACAAGTTGGGCCGAAGGGCCTATTTCCACGATGTGTGACTCTAATGTTCAAATTTTAATATCATGTTTTAAAATAGCGCAACTATTCTATAATGACTATTGAGAACAGAAAACAATCTCAGTGAGAGAAATTGATTACACTGATTTAGTATAATTTTTCCACTGAAGCAATGATAATTGATTTTCAGAACATAATGCATCTTCTACAGGGCCTGTCCCACCAGCATCCGACTCCATGCGGTGAGCGCGACCAAACTGGAAGCGGGGGCCACGCGGAGGTTACTCCAGCATTTTGTGTTCTATCTATGATTTAAACCAGCATCTGCAGTTATTTTCTACACTCATTATCAGCTGAGTCAGTTTGTGTCAGTTGTATTTCAATAATGGAGCAGTAGCGGAGTTTTCAAAAGGCAGCAGTTGAAATGGTTGAGAGAGTCTATTTCAGTTTTGGAGCAGCAATGGAAGATTTCAATCGGCAGCGATTGGATTGGTTTACATTAGTTTAGTTTAGGAATACCGCGTGGAAACAGGTCCTTCCTTTCACCAAGTCTGCGCTGAACAACAACCACCCGTCAACCAGTTCTATGTTATTCTACTTTCTCATCCATTCGTTACACACAAGAGACAATTTATAGCAACCAATTAACCCACAAACCTGCACATCTTTGGAATGTGGGAGGAAACCAGAGCACACAGAGAAAACCCATTCGGTCACAAGGAGAATGTACAAAGTCTGTATAGACAGCACCCGTGGTCACGATCTAACACTGGTCTCCAGACCTGGAAGGCAGCAACTCTAGTGCTGTGTGTCACCCCCTATGTGAATGACTTTAAAGTTTAGATATTAATGTGGCACACGCTTATTAATGCGATCTTGTACTAACAGATTGAAAGAAACTGTGCTTGAGTCAGCTGCAGATGATTGCTGTGAGAGGGTAAGTGTGAGGCTTTAGCACGAGGTTTCAGCAAGTAGGCCCAGCCGACGGAAGACAGGTGGGAAAGGTGCAGTCTGCTGTTTCCTGCTTTTTGATGGTTGTGTTTTTTTTTCTCTTGGTTTTAGTGCAATAGTGATGACAGATAAAATGGTGCAACATTCCTCCTGCAAGTCGTGGGAACTCAGGGAAACTGTTGGGGTTACTGATGACTACACCTGTGAGAATTGTGTTCTGGTATTACTCCTTACAGGCCGTAAGAGGGAACTGGAGTTGCAGCTGAATGACCTCAGGATCATTTGGGAGAATGAGAGCTTCATCAATCTTGTGTTTACAGAATTAAGGAAAAGTTGCGGCTTCAGATAAAATAACTAAATTCAAAAGTTATACTATAAAACTTGATCCTACATTTCATGGAGATCATGCTGGAAGTTGCATCAGTAGATGGACCCTCCAGTATGTCCTTTACTTTAGAAGCATGCTCAGAGCATGTTTGGTGAAATTTGAGGTTCAAATCCAAGATAGTTACTGCTGCAAGCTGAGTACTATGAGTACAATGGTTTACATCCAAATGAAAATGTAGAACTATTATTTAAAAATGCTCACACATATACTGTGCAATGTGATGTCATGTGACTGTCTTAAAAGTTTAAATATTAATGTGGCACACAGCAATGGCACATAATATAGAAAAAATATAAAATAGTCATAATATTTATGTACATAGGTTTCTTCTCATGTGAATTAAATGATGTCTAAAGTGTTGAAAACCCAATACGACAGAAGATAAGCAATTAGGTTCAGATAATCATATATAATAAGAGACAATGATTAATTTATTTGGTTCATAGAGTTATAAAGCATGGAAACACACCCATCAGCTCAAACTGCCTATGTTGACCAAGAAACCCCATCTACAATATCTATACCTGCCAATATTTTGGCCATATCTCTCTCAACCTTTCCCAACCACATACATGTCCAAACGTCTTTTAAATGTTGCTACAGAACCTGCCTCAACCATCTCCTCTAGCAGCTCATTTGATAACCTTTTGCCTAATTCCCTCTATTCATTTTGCATGACCTCATCCAATTTCCTACCTAGTGTATGTAATTTGTGCCAACATGCACAATGACTTCTGACTGCTCACCCTCCCATTTGAGAATGTCATGCAGCCGCTCCATTCAATCCTGGATCTTGGCAACAGGGAGGCTAAACACCATCCTAGAATCTCAATTGCTGCCGCAGAACCTCCTGCCTGCCTCACTAACTAATGTGACTTCAGTTGTTATATTTCCAGTGCACCATGCTCATCCAATTAACTAATCACTGCAATTAGATCACAAGTCTGTTTCTATAATATAGCACTATCTAATCGCTGGGAATGCTTCATTATGGAAAGGAAAACCTTACTACAAACCAAGTCTTGAGAGCCTCTGGACTTTTGGAAAATAGCTACATCAGATCTTATAGCTAAATTGCTATTTTGGAAAATTGCCAATTGATTAAGCACTGGGTGAAGCAATGTCAAGTGTTATATGCACAAGGACACATTTTTCAACACTTATGCTGAAATATCAGCTCCACCAGAATCCAAGGTTTGCCAACATAATTGGATATTATTATTATCTTCATAATATTTAAATATCATATAACAGTAAAGCACAGAAGCAGCCCATCTGCTGACCATGATGCCAAATTAAACTAATCCCATCTGCGAAGATGAGCCATGGACTTGCACCCAAGAACCCACTGTGCATCAAAGCAGCTAAGGGTACTGCCATTTACTGAATACTTTCCTATTTCATTTGACCTCCCAAACTGACAATACCTCACACTTGTCAACCTTTTCCATATGCTGCAGATGTTGTTTACAAAAAATGTTGTAATTTTGTCGATGTAATGTTTACACACATCAGTTTAGAAAACACTGCCTACCTCAATTCCAATTTCAAAACCACCACCAAGACCAGCAATTCCTATTGCCGAAGGAGCAGACCATCCTACAGGGAAAAAATTAAATTCAGACAAACATTTTAACTTAAAAAAACCTAAATAATGACCAAGGTAAAACCAAAAGTCCACTTCATGTTCTACTTTGTGGAAATAAAGAACTGCAGATGCTGGTTTATACCAAGCAGCATTTCTGGAGATAAAAGATGGGTGACGTTTCAGGTCGTTATTAGATCAGACTCAGGAAGGAAGAAGTCATTTTAAGTTAAATATTACATTTATGTTGGTGCTTTGCAATTGCACACATTTCTTTGAATTCAGAGGTGCAAACAAATGACATTGCTGTGTGCAAATTTAAAAAATGTCCTCAAAAAAGGCGATATAATTCAACTATTGGACGATAACGTACAAATAGGCACTCTCACCTCTGCATATTGATGCATTATAGCAGCAATGTTACAATATATACTGTTGCTGTTACTGAAGTCAAAACATACCATATAACCATATAACATATAACAATTACAGCACGGAAACAGGCCCTCTCGGCCCTTCCAGTCCGTGCCGAACATTTATTTTCCCCTAGTCCCATCTACCTGCACTCAGACCATACCCCTCCATTCCCTTCCCGTCCATATACCTATCCACTTTACTTTTAAATGTTAAAATCAATCCTGCCTCCACCACTTCTGCTGGAAGCTCATTCCACACAGCCACCACTCTCTGAGTAAAGAAGTTCCCCCTCATGTTACCGCTAAACTTCTGTCCCTTAATTCTCATGTCATGCCCTCTTGTTTGAATCTTCCCTACCCTCAATGGGAAAAGCTTACCCACGACAACTCTGTCTATCCCTTTCATCATTTTAAAGACCTCAATCAAGTCCCCCCTTAACCTTCTGCGCTCCAAAGAATAAAGACCTAACTTGTTCAACCTTTCTCTGTAACTTAGTTGCTGGAACCCAGGCAACATTCTAGTAAATCTCCTCTGTACTCTCTCTATTTTGTTGACATCCTTCCTTGCAACATAATTAGGCGACCAAAATTGTACACCATACTCCAGAATTGGTCTCACCAATGCCTTGTACAATAGTGCCTTGTACAATGCCTTGTATAATACCAATAGTGAAAGATGCCGCCCCCTCGCCGACCAAAGAACTTAGCTGAAGACAGCTTTGGCACAACCGCCGCTCCTTTGGTCGACACTCACTCACTCGCACCTCGGCTTGGGCCCTGTACCCGAGAGCTCCGGTCGACGCACGTTGCCGATATCCCCCCCCCCCCCCCCCGAGACCTGCCGCCTTCCCCATGAGCTGCCGCCCCCCCCCCCCCCCCCCCAGCGGGATTCCGCCCTCCACTGGCGAGCTGTTGCCCTCCCCCCGCAAGCTGCCATCCACCCCCCCCCCCCCCCCCCCGCTTGGTCCCACTTGGTCTAGTGTTCTATAAAGATGAGCAAACAATTATCAAATAGATACTGCAGCCTTACTTTATTTTCAGTTTACTTCTATAATTTTGCTATGTATTTAAATTTAAAATAAGTTACAGTATCAGCAAAAGTGAACAAAAAAACATTTTTTTTCAATGTGTAAAATAATGATTGGATAACTTACTTCCATCTGGTAGGCGGGCCAATACAATTCCACTACCTCCACGAGCCGTTACTAGAAATCCAGCTTTAATCACTGATAGGATTGCAAGTCCTTGTGCTTTAGCTATCACATGAGCTTTAAAATGAGTACAAATAATGCAAATTCATTAAACAATTTCATTTTACCCCCATAAAATAAAAATATGCTCCTTCCATGTCTTCTGAAAACATAAACAATATTTAAAGGGTGTTTAAATAATATTGTTTGCAAAAGTAATTGGTTTCTTACCCCTGCGAGCTAAGACCCCCTATGGGCACGGTCGCAGATAAAAAATCCTTAAATCTTACAGTGATTGTGCTATTTCATCAATAATTCATGAATAAAATTAAATACTTACTCTGGAAATAAACTATTTCAGGTTTGTGAATATTGTAAAGCAAACCAAATATTATTTTTTTGAAAATTTTTGATAATTTCTATATAGCCTGAATATTACTATCAAAATCACACATTTACAATAGCGTAGAAAGATCCACCTGGAAAACAATGGAATATCCAGAACAGCTCTGTATGTCACAGTTGGATTATTGGATTCAGTTTTGATCACCCTGCTATAGGAAGGATGTCATTAAGCTGGAAAGAGTGCAGAGAAGATCTATGAGGATGTCGCCGGGACTCGATAGCCTGAGATAGTGTGAAAGAATGTACAGAGTCTTTTACTCAGGGTAGGGGAATCAAGAACCAGAGGACATAGGTTTAAGATGAGAAAGGCAAGAATCTGAGGGGCAACTTTTTCCACACAGAGAGTGGTGGGTATATGGAACGAACAGCCAGAGAAGGTAGTTGAGGCAGGTTCTATAACATTATTTAAATGACACTTAGATAGGTACAGACAGAAGAGATTTAGAGGGATTATGAGCCAAATATGGGCAAATGAGAATAGCATAGATTGGGCATCTCGATCATCATGGATGAGTTGGCCAAAGGGTCTGTTTCCAATGATATATGACTTAATGACTATAACTTTCTTTACTGGAGACACAAGCTGATGATCGAAGGTCTAGACCTGTCACTAAGCCATAATTGTCAGTGAGTATAGGAATAGAAGGATAGGTCAAATAAATGCATGGATGAAGGAATGGTGCATCGGGATGGGCTTGAGTCGCCTAGACCCCATTGTGACCATTTCTGGGGAAGATGGTATCTGTACAAGCAGAACGGGTTACATCTTAACCAGAACGGGAGCATCATCCTTGCAAGGAGATTTGGTGGCACTGTTAGGATAGATTTAAACTGAGTTGACAGGGGAATGGGGCTTAGATTAAATGTGCAGATGGAGAGGTATAATCACCTAGAGAAGAAACAGTTACAATTACCGGAATAAAAAGCAGTTAGGTCTCCATTTCTGTGTTTGGCATGATTTTAGGAATGTTTCATGAATTTTTAAATCTCTAGCAGGTCCACATTCACCTAATTCCAAACCCTAAGTTTATCCTCAGCACTGTTCAACCCTTAGATTAGTTACGAAGCTTCTCTGCCTCAGCCATCAGAATTTTTTAATTTTTAAAAAAGTGAACAAATTCCTGAATACTGATGCATATTCATATGAAAAGATAATCCAACCCACAACATGCCAGGAAGACCCGACCCACAATATGATTAAACAGAAACAAACGTACAAAATATGCCAAAAAAAACACAACTAATTTACTAACCTGGTATAATTACATCAGGTCCATTTCTTGAAGTTATTTCTGTAAACTCTCTTAAAATTTTTGCAGCTTTCTTGGCTTCTGACTTCAGGTTTGATGGAATGGGATTCACTGTAATAATGCATTTGATTTTATTTAAAATACCATTCGCAACACCAATATTCATTTTCTTGCAAAATATGCATCATAACTGCACTTTATTACTTTACTTTAAAAAGGGATTTTTAACCATATAATTGTGGCAATGTGTCAGAAATGTAAAGATTAACAATGTATTCATTACATTATATTTCAAGTCATGGATGAAATATTGTGACATGATTAGAAATACTACTAAAATCGAAAACATTTTACAAAAGCTCCTAGTACTTCAGCTCCTAAATGTTGTCCTTTTTATTAAAACCGAATTAAGAAAATAGAATGCATTAAGTTCATCAGGGGGGTGGGGGGTGCATACTATTACCAGCAAGGGAGGCTGCCTGACATTGTTTGCACCCCTTGATGGTATTCAGGACTTGCCACAGTCGATGTTTGTGCATGATTATACTGGGACTTATGTTTGTCCAAATGTTTCGGCATTTCTGATGGCTTTGAAAAATCGTAGCAAGATTCCTTGAAAGGCATGGGATCGTTTTGACTTGTACGCAGCGGCCTTGACCTTCATCTGGGAACTTTATTGCACCCTGGTGTATATCTGAATCTTAATCTGACACAAGTTGATAGTAAAAATAGTAAAAAGAAACACAATATGCATGAAATACAAAATGAGTTGCTATAATCTGGATACATCATCTGAAACTGTTGTGGAAACAAATTCCAAACTAATTTCCCAAATTAGGTGAATTGGTGGAAAAGACAAAATGCACTGAGCAGGATTTAAAGAACTGGAACAATGGCAAAGAATTGAATTGCATACAATTATTATATAATTCATCAATTACATATTTACATGCCAACTTTCCCTGTAATAGATTGTTTTAATATAGATAAATAATAAAAGCCAATACTTTAATAAGGATAAATCTGGACTTTGGATGAAAGTACATTGGGGTAAAGCACGTTACAACAGGATTAGACAAGAGTTAAGGAGCAGTGTTTGACATTGACATTTGAAAGAAATTACCCGAAATTCGGGAAATTCTGGTTGTCTTCGGGTAATTATAGGGAAATTAAATAATTTTGGGAAATTTCCACATCCAGCCTGCAGGATGATTTGGGAGAAAAATAAATATATTTACGACCATCCGCGCCTGCGCAGTTGGCGGAGGCATGTCAGCTGTGTCACAATTGAAAATGCCGCTGGTGACGCGGTAGGGACGCAAAATGACGCTGTCTCCAGGCCCGGGGCTGCAGTCTCTGCCCGCCCGATCCATCGCCTCCATCTGTCGGAGCCTTGCCGCCGGTCAGCCTGGTGCCCAGGGAGCGGGTCCGCTGCCGGCGGTCCGGGGAGACCGTTCTCCTGTCGCCGGGCGGGAGCTGGAACGACTGACCCCAGAACCCAGTCGTGGCAGAGGGGAGAGAGGGGGAGGGGGAGGGGGAGAGAAGGAGGGGAGGGGAGGAGAGAGGGAGGGGGGAGGGGAGAGAGGGAGACTATTTTAGGCACACACTGCACGGAATACACAATATGCATACCATGTGCATATATGTGCACAGTGCATGATGCCTTGCATAACACTGTACACGTGAGTAACAGAAGCAGGCAGATACGATGTAGTTACATAGATCTGTTTTGCCTTGTTCTTCTTTGTGTTGTTGATATGTGCCCGCGAAAGAAAAACAATATTAAATAGGAAATACCATCAAATTCTAGTAAGTTTGGGATTCTATTTCAGGAAAAAAAAATTGAGGTGTGGAAGCACTGTTAATCCCACTAAAGGGCCTGTCTCACTTACGTGTCCTTGGCCGAGATGGTCGAGCGAAGGTCGTCGCGATTACATACGTACATACTGTACGCACAGCCGTCTGGAGCGCGTGACGTCATTTGAAGATGGACACAAAGCTGGAGTAACTCAGCGGGATCGGCAGCATCTCTGGAGAGAAGGAATGGGTGACGTTTCGTGTTGAGACTCTTCTTCAGTCTGAAAAGAAGGGTCTTGACCCGAAACGTCACCCATTGCTTCTCTCCAGAGATGCTGCTGGTCCCGCTGAGTTACTCCTGCATTTTGTGTCTATCTTCAATTTTCTTGGCCCCGCTCTGGGAGTAGAAGTGGGGGTGGATCCGGACCGCAACGGCCGTGAGCCCCAAGCCGAGTTCGGGGATCGCTTGCCTGCTTCTGCTGCTGTTGAAGGTGAGACGTTGCGTCGCGCCAGGGTCTTGGGCCTGTCCCACTTTGGCCGTCAGTTCCGCGACAGGCCGTTGGTGCGCAGAAATTTTGTTCACTGGAAGAATTTCAGAGCAACAATGTCGGGACCGGCCCCGCAGAACCCCATACCCCTCCGCGCTTCTAAGTGGGACCGGCCCCGCGCGGCCATATGGTGCCCGTACGCCTCAAGCGACCACGATGTCGCGTAATTTGCGAGCCAAGGACGCATAAGTGGGACAGGCCCTTTAGGCGATTTTTTACACAACTACAGGAGACTATGCGGTCACCTCATGGTCGCCACAAGTTCGCCGGTGGTTGCCGTGGTGTCGCCTGCATGGTCGTGAGTAGTTTCCTCAGTATCGCGACAAGCGTAACGTCATTCTGGTCGCCGCTAATTTTTCAACATGTTGAAAAATTAGCGGTGACTTTTTTTTGACCCCATGGGTCGTAGCTAGTTTTCTCGTCACGTAGGTGCAGTGTTAGTAGATGCTAGTCGGTCGCCAGGATGATGTAGGTGGTTCCCACCTGTCATTGGTTATCAATGGTGCTGACCAGTGTATTTGATTGGCCTACCCATGTCTTCATCTCCTGATACAGGTCAGGGGTGATTCCACTGAAGTTTCTAAAAGAATCATGATCTTCTTGCTGGAGCATAGACATCAGGTTTTCATACTGGCCCAACATGGATCTACTCTGGAACAAGGGTCTCACCCACACAGACCTCTTCTTGGGCTTTTTCTTCACCATTCTTTTTGTCCTTCTGCCCTGCGGATTTATAAGCATGACGGCTGCTGCAAACAGCAGGGATTCATCTTCTTGTGAGAGCAATGCCCTCCGATGTTTCTTCATAACAAACATGACTCAGAATGATAGGAAACCGCACCCTACAAACTCTTTAAAAGTAAAATAGAATGATATCATTGTTTTGGAGGTCAAAATGAGTTTCATTGACCTACAGTTGACTCCTACAAGGTCGTAGCATATCGTAGTGTGACCTCGGTTGTCGTAGGTGTGGTCGTAGGTGTGTCGAAGGTGGACGTCTTAACACGCCACTATTGGGTCGCCAATTGACGGGAATGAGGTTGTAGGTTGTCGTAGCTTGTTGTTGACTAGGTTGTAGGTTGTTGTAGCTTGTCGCAGGATGGGGTCTACTCGCCGTTTTTTCTGCGACCTGACAAGAATATGACAATCGCCGGCAGTGGCCTAATAAATCGCCTAACTTGGCATTAAGGAGAGCAAATTGGGAGCAGTTGTTATTTGGTACGTCTGTCAGATATGTGGGAGTCGTTTAAAGACCAGCTGATTAGAGTTCAGGACTGACATGTTTATGCAAGGAGGGATAAGGATACCAAGGTAAGGGAATCTTTGATAGTCAGAGAGGATTGTAATTGGGTCAATATACGAAAAGAAAGCATATGTGTGTTTTTACAATACTGGGTACAAAAAGTGTGACATCACACATAAAACTGAAGTTCACAAATAAATAATTTCAACATGATTCAGATTAATCAAAAACCCTCACAACGGCAGTATATGACAGGGCGAGATAGTTCATGAAGTTTGAGAAAATTTCATTAACGAACAAAATTCCCTGCCCAAAGTTCCTGCGTTTCAATGCGTTTTTTTACACTACGTTTAGTGTCCACCATAACAACCATTACATGAAATTTAGAAAGTCATTTTTTTCTAAAGCATGATAGCTGATTTCTTCTCTTTTGCTGTTTTTCAACATACAAATGTACTTTCTTGCTATAAACATGGCGTATGTGACCAAATGAGCAAGTGTGGACACCAAAATGAAAGTAGCTCCTGTTTCTTCCAGTATTTCATTTTTTGTAATTTCTTTCTCATGGTTTTAATACACTTTATGGAAGTAATTGTCCATACATAATCAGAGACTGCAGGTACATAATTTGATGGAAATATAGCTACTGCTAAATGCTGGTGTTGCGCGTGTGATGGTGGACACCAAAAATATTCACAGCTTTTACAGAATCTTGACATTAGGGTTACTTTCTTCTCATAATTTCATTATCTATTGAATTCTTCAAACTAGAAAATTTCAATCTCCTTGGGAAGTTCTTTGATCTTAATTTACTATTGTCATGTAACGGTGATTACTCTAAAATAGGGTGGACACCAGGAGTAACCACCGTTGCACTTTGAATATGGCCATTCAGAGCACTTAATGCCAAATTCATCAAAAGTATTGCTTATTACCGTGAAACATGCATCTCTGGAAAGCAACAAACTTGAAAATGTTTTGAATTATAATGAAATTAATGCAAAAATTGCCTCTTTATTTCATCGTGTAAAAGCATGTCACATTTCTGGTGTCCTAAACATGGATATTTTTGAGATATAAACTGGTTGAATAGGCAATTAATTTAATTCCTAATGATTTTATCTCTACAATCTCATGCACATTTGAGTAAAAATCCCTGAAAAAATTAACACCATACTACTTGAAACAGTGGAGATATCACATTTTTTAATGTTCTGTGCTGAAATCTCTCCAGTATTGTAAAAATACACATATGTAATGTTTAGGAAGATTAAATCAGAATGGGTGTTTGAAAAATATAATTCAAGCAAGGAATTAGAAGGGCCAAAAGTGCCACGAAAATTATTTAGAAAAAGCCAAGACTTTTTATATGTATGTTCTCAACAAAGGGGTAACTATAGAGCAGATACTCAAGAATAAAGGAGGGAATTTATGCTTGGAGTCAGAGGATATAGGTGAGGTCTAAATAAGTACTTTGCATATGTCATTCACCAAGGAGAACACAGAGAATGGCGAGATATGTGAAGCGCATGCTAATATGCTTGGTAATTTGAGATTTTTAAAAAAAATAGGTGGTGATTGGTCTCTAGATAAAAATACATCTATTGATGCTCCTGTACACATCATCAGTGATGTAACTTGGGGTCATTGGGTGTTTCGGGTCTTTCAACATCAGACACCCTCACCCAGGCGACCCAGCCATGATTGATCAGACCACGACTTGTGTTCAGGTGGCATTCACTCCTCCCCATGGACCTTCTCTCCTGATCCAGAGCCATCTCGAGGCCTTCTCCGCTGCCTCTGTGGTGTTCTTGATGGCTCTTCTCCTCGCCACTCCATTGATGCCCAGTGCACTCAAGGCTTTGTAGAGCGATTGCCCTGCAAAACCTCTGCAGCCAACCTCGATGGGCATACACCTTACCTTCCAGCCCTGCTTACGGCAGTCTATGACTAGCTCTTCATACTTGGTCATCTTCTTCTCGTGGGCCTCCTGCAGACGGTCCTCCCATGGCATTGTCAGTTCCAAGAAGACGATGTTTTTGGTCGCCTCTGAGATCAGGGTGGTCGTGGCAACGTGCTGTGGGAACTTCAGTTGTTTCACCAGGTCTACAGAAAGCTGCCAGTCCTGCGCAGTCGCCAGGATTCCTGACTGATTCCTGGCTGCTGTGGTTCTTGGCAGCTGCACACCGGCATTCACAAAGTAGGTATGTTACAAAACTTACCTTCAGCGGTGCTGCAGTTCTGTCACTGGCCGTGTGCACGACTTTGGCACCTTTGAGGGGGGCGGGCGGGGTTAAAATGTGGTTTTCCCCTGCCTTCTGGAATAATATTTTCTCGGGTTGGTGCTTTTGCTGATGATTCGTTCCGACTGTGAAATTTTTAAATTTTTTTTAAATCGCCCGACTATTTCAGCACTGGAGTAAAATTAAAATAGCTTCTAATGCCGTGAACGCCAACAACGGGGACGGATTTTACATAGGGGACAGGTAAAGAAAAGCTGTTTCTTTTTAACATATAAACTTGCTTGTTAAGATGACCTTAATCAAGATTTCATGTTGCGAAACGGTGATTTATTCCTCATATGAACCTGCAGTATTTTTCCTGCCGATATGGGGTTTAAATTCACCGCAACCGCAACGTTCCAATCCATCGCGTTCCAGAAAATCCCACTCGCAAGCTGATTTAAATGCCCATTAATTTACGCGCATTAAACACTAAATTCCTTCAATTTGGCCCATAAATTCATAACAATGAGATTTAAAAATCATGTTATATTGTGAATTCTTGTGTGAATGTTATTTGGACACTTAGGCTTTTTAAAAAATGTTATTATTTTCTTAAGAAATGGATAGATGTTTAGATCTAGTTATTGAATTTTGTAATTAGCTACAATTCGGTAACTAACTAATTATATGCTTTATTTCAGGACATCCAAGTAAGATTGTGTCATATTTGTTTCAGAATGCTTCAATCTATAATAACTGAAAATGTATTTCAGTTCTCTTAATTTTTAAGAAAGTTATGGGCTTTTGACTGTCCTTGACCACAACTTTTGTGTTAAGTCAATGGAAAAGCAATAGGGAACAAGATGCTAATTTCCGAGTATGAAAATGGCCATAACTTTTTTAATACTGAAGATATGAAACTGAATTAGGTTTCAAATTAACCTTCTTTTTATGTTTTATCTGATGGGATAAATTGCAGACTTGATTTTTAAAATCTCAAAATTTTGTAACATTGCTACGATAAATGGGGATACTGTGGGTAGGGCGAGCTGTTTTAAATACCTGGGAGTCCACATCTCTGAGGATATGACATGGACATCGCATGCTGCAGCACTCGTGAGTAAGGCAAGGCAGCGCCTTTACCACCTCAGGCAATTGAGGAAATTCAGAGTGTCTCTGAGGATCCTCCAGTGCTTCTACTCTGCGGCTGTGGGAAGCATCTTGTCCGGAAACATTACAATCTGGTTTGGGAATTGGTCTGCCCAGGACAAGAAGGCTCTGCAGAGAGTAGTGCGTTCGGCCGAACGCATTATGGGAACTTCTCTCGCCCCTCTGCAGGAACTATACATCAGGAGGTGCAACTCCAGAGCCAATAAGATAATGGGAGACCCGTTCCACCCCTGCAACGGACTGTTCCAGCTCTTACGGTCAGGCAAACGCCTCCGCTGCCATGCTGTGAGGACGGAGAGGATGAGAAGGAGTTTCTTCCCAGAGGCCATTCGGACTGTAAACTCCTATCTCACCAGGGACTAACTCTACTAACTTACTGTACCACAATACCGCCCACAATATTTAATACGAAAAAGAACATGTGATTCTGTTTGTAGTTTCTTGGTTGTTTGTTTGTTTGTTTTTTGCACAAAGTCCGCATGCACTGCCACTTTTCATTTCACTGCACATCCCTTATGTGTATGTGACGAATAAACTTGACTTAACTTGAGGTGATCATCTGGGTGGTGGGCCATGCTCGTCTGCAGCTGCTGATTCCCATGCTGATGGCTTCTGCAATGAGTTTAAGAACCTGGTCGTGCCGCCAGGTGTAAAGCATTAAGCTGCATAAATGCCTGGGGCCTGATGGAATCTCTTGGTTCTTGGTTACTTCGTCCTCCAATATATTCCAACTGGAATTTAAACTGGAGGTGGTGAAGGGAGGGGTTAAGCCAGAGAGGGTTATTGGGAAGAAAGTGCCACTTTAAATTTAGTTGCATCTGGCTGGGCAACCGTGGTTTGGTGGAGATTATTCCATGCTTTAATAGTGCGTGGGAAGAACGAATTGCTGTACACGTCTGTCTTTGTGGCTGGGACCACAAATTGGATCGAATGCCCTCGTCTGCTCCTAATTGGTTTGGGGTTGGTGTAGGTCTTGTGATCTATGTCTAGTTGACCATTTAACATTTTGTAAAAACAGGTCAAACGGTGATCTTCACGTCTGTCTTGGAGAGGGTTCCACCCCAGAGAATTCAGAACTTTGGTGACACTCGCTTCTCTCTTGTAGGTGTTAGTAACAAATCGAGCGGCCTGTCTTTGGACACGTTCGATGGATGAAATGTTTTTATCTGTGTATGGGTCCCAAGCTGCAACTGCATAGTCCAGATGAGGTCTAACGAGGGTGAAGTACAGCTTCTCCTTGACAGAAGCTGAACAATGATGGAAGTTGCGCCTCAGGAAGTTTAGGACACCTGTTGCTTTCACTGTTGCATGATGAGTCTGACCATTCCAACGTAGAACATTCTGCAATTTGATGCCAAGATACTTGGTTTGTTTGGATTCTTCAAGGGTGACACCAAGTATGTTGTAAGATGTGACGCCTGGATTCCTCTTTCTGGTGACACGCATGGTTTCACATTTGGAAGGGTTGAACTGCATGCCCCATTGTTGTGACCACTCGACCATAGTATTGAGATCCTTTTGGAGAGCATCTTCATCATCAGCTGACTTAATTGTACGGTACAGCAAACAATCATCAGTGAATAGTCTGGTCGTACTTGCGACTTTTTCATGGATGTCATTGATGTAAAGCAAAAATAGGTGTGGGCCAAGTACTGTGCCCTGGGGTGTACCACTCAACACTGGGCGCTAATTGGAGCTCTTTCCGTTCACACACACGCACTGAAGACGTTTTGTCAGGAAACTGGAAATCCATCGTTTTGTGTTGGAACGAATACCGTAGAAGTCAAGCTTCCGAAGCAGTCTATGGTGTGGGATGACATCAAATGCTTTAGAAAAGTCCAGTACATCCATGATGATGTTACTGTCAAGGTGCTTGGCCAGGTCATTTGTTGTCAGGATAAGCTGAGACTCACATGATCTATGCCTCCTAAATGCATGTTGGTTGTCGGCAAGAATATTATGTTTGCTCACCGGACGCATCAGATTACTATCAATGATATGCTCCAGCAATTTACAGCAAGTACTTGTTAGTGAAACAGGATGATAATTCGCTGGGTTGGTGGTTGAACCCTTCTTAAAGAGAGGAGTGATGTTGGCCTACCTCCAATCCAGCGGTACATCGCCCGAGTCAAGCGATTGTTGAAAAATGAACTGTAAAACTGGAGCCAGTTCTTCAGCTGCGATCTTGAGGGCTTGATTTTGTATCTGATCTGGTCCAATTGCTTTTGTGGTATTAATGTTGAGAAATAACTTCTTGACACCTTCAACCTCAATTTTAATAGCAGGCATATCAGCATATGGGCTGGGCGGGAGGACTGGAAATGATGAAGGCTCCACATCTTCCCGGGTGAAAACGTGTTGGAATTGGTTCGCAAGAGCTTCGGCTTTCGCCTGGTCCTCAGTGATCAGGCAGTTGTTCACTTTTACCATCTGGACACCAGTGTTGTCTGTCCATCTGGATTTCACATATCTCCAAAAAGCCTTGGGTTGTTCTCCCCCAAGAATAGAGGAAACATGGTGTCTATGAGCACTCCTAATTGCACGATCGACTTGCTTTCGCACACTAGTAAAATTGTCCCAGTCCAATTTTGTACCCCCCTTTTTGGCACAGATATAAAACTTCTCTTTCTTACTGCAGAGACGTTTCAGTTTTGCCGAAAACCAACGGCCCTTGATTAGTTTTTGAGGAACATGATTTGTGACAATATTATTTAAAGAGTTTTTCAGCCACACCCAGTTGTCTTCTACGGATCTTTTATCTGGTTGCAGGTTGAAGAAATCTTTTGCCAGTTTTTTAGCTAAGCCTTTAAATTCCTCGCTGTTCACTTTTTTCCAGAGGGAAATTTTTTGTGGTGGTTTTGAAGGGACTTTAAGCTTTAAGCGCAATTTTGCTTGGATAATATAATGATCACTAATTCCTGCACACGATGAAACTTCCGAGATTAAATCTGGGTGTGAAGTGAACAGTAAATCTAAAGTGTTTTCGGTGCCACTTGTCTCATCACGCCTGGTAGGGAAAGAGACTTTTTGGGACAGGTGATTTTCCAGAGTAGTCAGCTAGGGCTTCCGGGAGAGCCACTTTTGGTTTGCTTTGTATGCCATCTGACCAATCTACACCCGGGACATTGAAATCGCCCCCCAGGATGATAAGTGGTGAGCGTGAAGAGGCATTAATTTTGGAGATGTTCGATCCAAGATCTAAAAGAGGCTCCGTTTTCGTGTCAGGTCGGTAAAAGCTTCCGATCTGTAACGACTGACCCCCAAGCATAGCCTAACACCAGATTTGCTCAGAGTCGCTGACCAAGTCTGTTCTTTCAAAGCAGGGAATGGTATTGTTAACTCCGATGAAGACACCACCTCCATGCTTGTTTCTGTCCTTTCTAAAAATTTGGAGGCGAGGAGGGAAAATCTCAGCAGATTTGATTGATGGGTCCAGCCAAGATTCAGACCCGATAAGAACATCAGGGTTTTCAGTTTCAATAAATGAATTGATCACAGCACATTTTCCTCTTATACTGCGGCAATTTATAACAGCTATTTTGATCCCGTGTTCATTGCTGACCTCATTTCGATCAATATCGTCTCCAGCCCCACGGATTCGCTGGCTTTCTCCAGCCCCGCTGCTCTGCTGGCGTACTTCAGCCCCGTGGCTCACGTGGCGGGCTCCAGCCCCGCTGCTCAGCTGGCGTTCTTCAGCCCCGCGTCTCACCTGGCGGGCTCCAGCCCCGCTGCTCCGCTGGCGTTCTTCAGCCCCGTGGCTCACCTGGAGGGCTCCAGCCCCGCTGCTCCAGTTCTTCCAGTTTATTGAGCGAGGTAAAAAATCGATTGCAGGGGCTTTGACAAATATATTTGTATCGTTGGTTGCCACAAGTGAGGGCCTGTAGGATTGGCATGTAGCTATTGTTCTTCCTTTGTTTAAGAAGGGAAGTAGTGGCAATCCAGTAATGTAAGTCCAGTGAGCCTCACATCAGTGATAGGAAAGCTATTGGAGAGGATTACTCGGTTCAGGGTTTATTCGCATTTGGAGAAGATTGGAATAATTAGGAATAATGAGCATAGCTTTGTAGATGGAAGGACATGATTTACAACTTTGACTGAGATTTTTTGAGGCGGTGAAGAAGGCAATTGATGAGGGTAGGGCAGTGGATGTTTTTACAAGGCTTTTAATAAGACATTTGATAACCATAGAAAATAGGTGCAGGAGTAGACCATTCGGCCCTTCGAGCCAGCACCATGATCATGGCTGATCATCCAGAATCAGTACCCCGTTCCTGCTTTTTCCCCATATCTGTTGATTCAGTTAGCCCCAAGAGCTGTATCTAACTCTCTCTTGAATACATCCAGTGAAATGGCCTCCACTGCCTTCTGTGGCAGAGAATTCCACAGATTCACAACTCTCTGGGTGAAAAAGTTTTTCATCATCTCAGTCCTGAATGGCCTACCCCTTATTCTTAAACTGTGAACCCTGGTCTGGACTCCCCCAACATGGGAACATTTTCCCTGCATCTAGCCTGTCCAATCCCTTAAGAATTTTATATGTTTCTATAAGATCACCTCTCATCCTTTAAATTCCAGTGAATATAAGCCCAGTCGATCCATTCTTTCACCATTTGTCAGTCCTGCCATCCTGGGAATTAACCTGGTGAACCTACGCTGCACTCCCTCAATAGCAAGAATGTCCTTCCTTAAATTAGGAGACCAAAACTGCACACAATAATCCAGACGTGGTCTTACCAGGGCCCTGTACAACTGCAGTAGGATTTCCTTGCTCCTATACTCAAATCCTCTCGCTATGAAAGTCAACATGCCATTTGCTTTCTTCGCTGCCTGCTGTACCTGCATGCTTACTTTCAGAGTCCTTCATGGTAGAAGATTAAGATACGTGGGATCCACGGTGACTTCGTAGTTTCGATTCAGAACTGGCTTACTCAAAGAAGGCAGAGAGTAGTGCTAGAAAGGTGTTTTTCTGGCTGGACATCGGTGACCGGATAATCATATAGCATGGAAACATACCCTTTCATCCAAACCAACCAACATGACCCATCTGAGTTAACTAGTCCTATGTGCCTGTGTTTGGCCCATACACCTTTCCTATCCATGTCCCAGATCCAACCTCAAATGCGGCATCCATTGTTCCTGGTGTGGACTCTTGTACATCAGCGAGACGAAGCGTAGGCATGGCGACCACGTCACCGAACTGTTACACTTGGTCCGCCAAAACCTGCTGGATCTCCCGGTTGATAAACATTTAAACTCACATTACCATACTGACCTCTCTGTCCTGGGCATTCTCCATTGCCAGAGCAAGACCACACGCAAATTGGAGGAACAGTACCTCATATTTTGCTTGGTTTACAACCCAATGGTAAGAACATTGAAGGTAGCTTCTACAAACACCTTCCTTCCACCACCCCTTCCTCCCCCACCCCACCACAACCACTCCCTTCCTCTAAACCCGGGCCGATCTTGCATCAGTTTCTCCACCCACCCCCTCTACAAAACGTTATTCACCAAACTTCAAAGTATGCAACTATGTATCCCTTTTAGCCAGCCTTTGTCCAACTGTCTGTCTATCAGGGAACCCCATTGCCAAAGGTCATCTGTTGGCAGCTGTGATTTGTCTGTCCCCTTTCCAGCTACCTTTCCCACAACCCTCTACAATCAGTCTGAAGTAGGGTCTCGAACCAAAACATTAATATTCTCCAGAGATGCTGCCTGATCTGCTGAATTACTCCAGCATTGTGTGTCTTTCTTTGGTAAACCAGCCTCTGCCATTGCTAAACACTTTCCCTCGCCCTCCTATTCCCAAACTGATCTTTCTGTCCTGAGTCTCCTCCACTGTCAGAGTAAGGCCCAATGCAAATTGGTGGAACAGCATCTCATATTTTGCTTGGACAGCTTACAACCCAGCAGTATGAATATTGACTTCTCTAACTTTAAGTAACCCTTGCTTTCCCTTTCTTTCCATCCCTCCCCCATCCTAGTTCTCCAACCAGTCTGACTGTCCTCCTGGTTAAATTTTATCTGTGTATGCTTCGTTGTCATCTTCCCCTAGCTAACAATGATCGAGTCTACATTTTTTTACCTTTGTCCCCTTTGATGTCTCATTTTTACACCTTACTCTTCCATATCTGTGCTTTCCCCTCCCCTGACTCGCAGTCTGAAGAAGTGTCTCGACCCGAAACGTCACCCATTCCTTCTATCCAAAGATGCTGCCTGTCCCACTGTTACTCCAGTATTTTGTGTCTATCTTCGGTGTAAACCAGCATCTGCAGTTCCCTCCTACACATTTTGTCTGCAATTCCTTGTTACCACATGTACTTGACTAAATTTATTTTAAATGCTATTATAGTACCTACCTAAATGACATAGTTTGCAGACAACACCAAACTTTGTGGCGTTGTGGACAGAGGAAGGCTGTCAAAGGATACAATCATATATCAGTTACAGATATGAGCAGAGCTATGGCAGATGAGTTTAATCTGAGCCAGTGCAAGGTGTTGTACTTTGGGAGGGCAAAAGGGAAAGTATAATGGCAAGATACGTAACAACATTGATGAACAGGTGTTCATGTCCATTGCTTGAGTACAAGAATCAGGAAGTCATGTCGTAGCTTTACAGTACTTTGGTTAGGCTGCATTTGGAGTATTGCATACAATTGTGGTCAACCCATTTCACAAAGGATGTGAAAGCCTTGGAGAGGGTTTACCAGAATACTACCTGGATTAGAAGTTACTAACTCTAGAGATTGAACAAACTAGGATTGTTTTCTCTGGAACCTGCTAGAAGTATATGCAATTATGAGGTGCACAGACAGGGTAGACAGTCAGAACCATTTTCCTCAGGGTGGAAATGTCAAAGAGGGCAAAGTTTTAAGGTGTAAGGGGCAGAGATGTGCCGGGTATATATTATCACAAAGTGGGTGGGTGGCTGGAGCACAATGCCAGGGATGGTGTTAGAAGTAGATGTAATTGTGCAATTGAAGAGGCTTTTGGATACACGTGTTGATATGCAAGGAATGGAAGGGTATGGATATATGCAGGCAGATGAGAGTACTTTATCTTGGCATCATGTTTGGCTCAGACATTGTGGGCCAAAGGGCCTGTTCTTGTGCCATATTGTTCTATCTGCTCCCTGAAACTGACAACACATGTAGATGGTGGTAAAGAGGTCTTATAGTCTTATAGTATGCTTGCCTTTATCAGTAAGGGCACAGTGCAAGAGTCAGGCTGTTTGTATAGCAGCTTTGTTCAATGTGCAGAATAGGTTTGCTGAAATGCTGGCTGGATTAAAGGTTATTAGCTGTAAGGAGAGATTGGACATATTTGGATTGTTTTCTCTGAAGCATCAAAGGATGGGGGAAGTACTGATGGAATTACATAGAACCCTTTTCGAAAAGTGAAATTGTCAAAGACTAAAAGGCATAGCTTTAAGGTGAGGTTCTTTAAGCTTTAAGTAGGGAGGTTCTACTGCAGTTGTACAGGGTCATGGTGAGACCACACCTGGAGTATTGTGTACAGTTTTGGTCTCCAAATCTGAGGAAAGACATTCTTGCCATAGAGGGTGTACAGAGAAGGTTCACCAGACTGATTCCTGGGATGTCAGGACTTTGATATGAAGAAAGACTGGGTAGACTCGGCTTGTACTCACTAGAACTTAGAAGATTGAGGGGGGATCTTATAGAGACTTACAAAATTCTTAAGGGGTTGGACAGGCTAGATGCAGGAAGATTGTTCCCGATGTTGTGGAAGTCCAGAACAAGGGGTCACAGTTTAAGGATAAGGGGGAAATTTTTTAGGACCGAGATGGGAAAAACATTTTTCACACAGAGAATTCCAGAGACTCACCACTCTCTGCCACAGAAGGTAGTTGAGGCCAGTTCATTGGCTATATTTAAGAGGGAGTTAGATGTGGCCCTTGTGGCTAGAGGGATCAGGAGGTATGGAGAGAAGGCAGGTACGGGATACTGAGTTGGATGATCAGCCATGATCATATTGAATGGCGGTGCAGGCTCGAAGGGCCGAATGGCCTACTCCTGCACCTAATTTCTATGTTTCTATGTGAGAGGCAAAGGAAATGCAGAGAAAGGTTATCTAAACCAAGTGGTTTCATTTATTGTCAGGTACAGTGAAATGCTTTTGTGCGTGGTGGTGGAGGAAGCAGATACAATAGTGAAACCAAGGTACAGTGAAATGCTTTTGTGCGTGGAGGAAGCAGATACAATAGTGATATTTGATTATTTTTTTTAGATGTATGAATATACAGTGAATGCCGGAAGATGGTTCATGTGCAGTCAGAATGGGTTTGTTCAACTTGGTATACTGTTCAGCATATATATTGTGGAGCAAAGGGCCTGTTCCTGTATTCTATAATACAATTCGAACGTTACATTGCACCAAATAACAATTATGGTGCAATTGGAAAACCCACAGAAAGTGTTTCTTCTAAAACACTCGCCCAAAGAAAATAAAGAACTTACTTTTTACAGGAAATACTGCAGTAAAATGGTTAAAGGTAAACTATCAGTGCGCCCCACGTCTACCTCGCTGCTTTCCTCTGCTCACCTGCCTACCTGTCCACTTCCTAATGGACGCACCGTGGGCCTCATCGTAGCTCTCCGTGAAGATGCCATAAAGCTGCCCGAGGCCGATGGGGCTAATTTCAGCCCATGTTTGAAAAGGAGTAATAAAATATGATTATATTGCAGCCAATGAGGTCTTACCCTGGGGGTGGGTTGGTTGGTTGCGAGGCTAACTGATCAGGCAAGAGGGAAGGCACCAGCGGCGATAAAAAAAAAAGGACCCGTTGAAGATGGCGGGCGGTCAACAGTCGGTGCTTTTCGTGTGTTTGGGTAAGCATTCAATCCGCTACAAATAATATTTATGGTGTGTGTATATGTTTGCCTGTTAACCAGGCGGGCGATTACTGCCGGCGCCGAGCACCCGTGCAGCCCGGGGATGAGCGACAGCGGTTGGGGGTTCGGTCGGCGGCGGTTGGGAGTTCGAGCCGCGGCGGTTGGGGGTTCGGTCGGCGGCGGTTGGGGGTTCGAGCCGCGGCGGTTGGGGGTTCGAGCCGCGGCGGTTGGGAGTTCGAGCCGCGGCGGTTGGGGGTTCGGGCGGCGGCGGTTGGGGGTTCGGGTGGCGGCGGTTGGGAGTTCGAGCCGCGGCGGTTGGGAGTTCGAGCCGCGGCGGTTGGGAGTTCGAGCCGCGGCGGTTGGGAGTTCGAGCCGCGGCGGTTGGGAGTTCGAGCCGCGGCGGTTGGGAGTTCGAGCCGCGGCGGTTGGGGGTTCGGGCGGCGGCGGTTGGGGGTTCGGGCGGCGGCGGTTGGGGGTTCGGGCGGCGGCGGTTGGCCGCCGACTGCCCGTTCCGGGCTCGCGGCCGCTACTCGGGGAGCGCTGCCGCACCGACGCCAGACAGCCCAACAACGTGGGACAGGCTCCTCTAGTATCTTTGAACAGGCCCTTCGCGTCCCCCGCACACTAAGATCATAAGGTATTGGAGCAGAATTAGGCCATTCGACCATCGTCTACTGCGCCATTCAATCATAACTAGACGAAGGGTCTCGACCCGAAACGTCAACCATTCCTTCTCCCCAGCGATTCTGTTCCTTTTCTCCAGAGATGCTTTCTGACCCGCTGAGTTATTCCAACTATTTGTGTTTACCTTCGATTTAAACCAGCATCTGCAGTTCTTTCTGACACATTCAATCATGGCTGATCTATCTCCCTCCTAACCCCATTTTCCTGCCTTCTCCCCATAACTTCTGACACCATACTAATCAAAAATCTATCTCTGCCTTAATTATATCCACTGACTTGGCCTAGTCTATGGCCAAGAATTGCGCAGATTCACCGCACTCTGACTAGCACTATCCAACACACTAGGGACAATTTTATCAAAGCCAATTAATCGACAAATCTTTTGTTGGAAGGAACTACAGATGCTGGTTTAAACCGAAGATAGACCCAAAATATTAGAGTAACTCAGCGGGTCAGACAGCATCTCTGGAGAAAAGGAACAGGTGACGTTTCAGTTCGAGACCCTTCTTCAGACTGACAGGGGAAAGGGAAACAGATATAGATGGAGATGTAGAACAAATTAATGAAAGATATGCAAAAAAGTAACGATGATATAGGAGACGGGACATTGTTGGCTGTGGGCAAGGTGAAAATGAATTAAACAGACAATGAAACTCACCAGGATGAAAGGGAAACTAGTACAACAATTAGGGTGGGAGAGGATCAGAGGGGGCGGGGATACAACAACCCTTCACTTCTTTGGAGTGTGGGAGGAAACTGGAGCACTAGGAGAAAACCCACGCAGCCACAGGAACAATGTACAAACACCATACAGACAGCACCCATAGTCAGGATCGAACCTGGGTCTCTGACGCTGTAAGGTAGCAACTCTACCACTGTGCTACACCAAGGAACTTCCTGGGTCAATGTCTATCACTTTATCAATGTCACAGAAAAACACATCTTATAGCTTTCATTTGTATGCTTAGCACGCAACAAAAGTACCTCGTCACAATAAGCTGAACTAAAATTGATTGGAGTTGGCTCTGTGCAGCTGAATTCCCGAAATTCCAAGTATAGGTTTATTAGGTTATTCACATGTACCTATGTACAATGTGAAGCTTTGTTTTGTATGCTTTCCATTGAAATCAGATAATACTATACATAAATTAAATTGTGTCAAACTCGAGTACAATAGGTAGAGCAAAGAGAAGGATATGCAGTGCAGAATTTAGTTCTCGGCATTGCAGTTTAAAAATCAAGAGTGTTTTATTGTCATTGGACCCGAATAATGAAATTCTTACTTCAGCAACACAACAGATATGTGATCATAGTACTCAGTAAACATTACTTTAAAAAAAAAAACGAGAGAAGTTCTATAAACAAACTATAATAGTGCAAAGACAAAAACAACACCCTTAAGCCTTTGTAGTTTGAAGCTTATTTGAAGAATGTAATGTTTAGTAGCCTGATGGTTACAGGGTTGATGCTGGTCGTGAACCTGGATGTTAGTTATCAGGCTCGTATACCATTTTACTGATCGCAGGAGTGAAATGACAGGGTGGTGCGTGCTATTGAGGGAGTGCAGCGTAGGTTTACAAGGATAATTGCCGGGATGGCGGGACTGTCATATGCAGAGAGAATGGAGCGGTTGGGCTTGTACACTCTGGAGGTTAGAAGGATGAGAGGGGATCTTATTGAAACATATAAGATTATTAAGGGTGTGGACATGCTAGAGGCAGGAAACATGTTCCCGATGTTGGGGGAGTCCAGAAGCAGGAGCCACAGTTGACGAATAAGGGGTAAGCCATTTAGAACGGAGACGAGGAAACACCTTTTCTCACAGAGAGTTGTGAGTCTGTGGAATTCTCTGCCTCAGAGGGCGGTGGAGGCCGGTCCTCTGGATACTTTCAAGAGAGAGCTAGATAGGGCTCTTAAAGATAGCGGAGTCATGGGAGATGGGGAGAAGGCAGGAACGGGTTGCTGATTGGGGATGATCAGCCATGATCACATTGAATGGCAGTGCTGGCTTGAAGGGCCGAATGGCCTACTCCTGCACCTATTGTCTATTGTCTCTGATGTTGGCTGCCATTTTGAGGAAGCGACTCCTGTAGATCCCTTCAATGGTGGGGAGGTTAGTACCCATGATGGACTGGGCATTGTTCAGCATTTCTTTACCTTCATTCCTGGGTGTTCAAGTTGCTGAACCAGGCCATGATGCAACTTGTCTCCACTGCACACCTGTAGAAGTTTAAGAGAGTATTTGTTGACATACCAAATCTCCTCAATCTTCTCAAGGAAGTAGGGGCATTGATGGGCTTTCTTTATAATTATGGGTCCAGGATTGATCTTCAGAGAAGGAATCTTCAGCCCAGGAATTTAAAGCTTTTTGACTCTCCACCACCGTCCTGTCAATCAAGACGGGTTTATGAATCCTTGTCCTTCCTCATCCAAAGTCTACAATCGGTCTTACTGACGTTCAGAGCAAAGTTGTTGTTCCTGCATCATTTGGTCAGTGGATCGATCTCCCACTTATACTCTGACTTATCCGTCATTCATCCAACAACGTTCGTGATGTCTGCAAATTTGAAGATGGAGTTGGAACTGTGTCAGGCTACACAGTCATGAGTATAAAGTGAGTTGAGCAGTGGGTTGAACATACAGCCTTGAGGTGCTCCCTTATTGATGGTTATTGAGAAAGTATTGCAACCAATTTGCCAGATTGTGGTATGTTGATGGAAAGTCGAGGATTCAGTGCCATGTAGGCTCAGTTCCGTGAGGTTGGTAACCAGTTTGGAGAGGACAATTGTGTTGAACGCTGAGCTCTAGTCTATGAATAAGAGCCAGCTGTTGGTGTTTTTGTTATCCAAGTGGGTGAATGTCCATAGTCTTTAACCCAGAGCAGGGGAATCAAAAACAAGCGGACATATGTTTAAGTTGAGAGGGGCGAGATTTAATACAAACCTTAGGGGAAACCTTTCACTCAGAAGGTGGTGGGTATAAGGAAGGAGCTAAGGTAGTTGATGTTGATCCTAAAACATAATTTAAAACATACTTGTCAGGTACGAAAAGTTTAGAGGGATATGGAGCAAACACAGACAAATGAGACTATCTTAGATGGAGCATCTTGGACAGCATGTAAGAGTTGGGCTGAAGGGCCTGTTTCTGTGTTGTATTATCTATGACTAATAACTTTAATGAAAATGTAGATTGGTTGGTTGGTAAGTTTGCAGTTGACAGAACAATCAGTGCAGTTGCTAGCTGTGAAAAGGCTGTCAGAGCATGAAACAGGATATAGATCAATTACAGATATAGGCAGAGAAATGGCAGATGGAACTTAATCTGGGCAATTGTGAGGTGTCACATTTTGGGAGACTAAATGTAATAGGTAAAGTACAGTTAATGACTGGAATCTTAACAGCATACGTGTACAGAGGGATCTTGATGTCCTGAAAGTCGCAGCACAAGTAAATGGAGTGGAAAAGGCATATAGTGTAATTGCATGACAAGAAGCATTTACAGCATTGTGTGGAATTCTAGTCGCTCCAATATAGGAAGGATGTGGAGGCTTGGGGTGGGTACAAAAGGTCTTCTGTAAAGTGATTATCTGATCAGCATTTGGTTTCTCCAAAGTAGAGGATCAGCATGTGGGAATATGACATTATTGCTTTCACAGACATATTTGAAAGATAGACAGGATTGCAACTGCGTTGGAATCTTCAAGCATGATGAGACGGACAGATGCAAAATAAGTGGCCTTGTAACATTAATTAAGGAATGTAATACTCAGTAATGAAGTATCTTCAAATAAAGCTATTTGGTTAGGGCTTTAAAAAACAAAGTGGGCTGGGGGATGACAGTTGGGAATTACTTTTTTGGGATGTATTACAGGCTTACTAATAGTTAGCAGGAGATAGAGGGGCAGGTGTGGAGACAAACCGTAAGGAAATGTTAGAATACCAGAAGTGTTATAAGAGATTTACTTTTCCTAATATTAACCGATTATTTTAATGCAAAGGGACTTGAAGGGATGGAATTTCTAAAGTCATGATAGCTTTTTCTTCCAATATGTGGATAGTCCTGGCCAAAGGGCAGTACCAGACGAAATCTTGGGGCTGTAGCTGTGCAAATGGTTCAAGTGTCAATGGATAGCATTTTATAGATTATTACCATAACAGACTACATGTCAAGGTATATTATGGGAAAGGATGAGAATCAAAAAATAATTATTATCCTGAATTGGTAAAGGCCAATTTCAATATCATAACATCTGTGAATGATGCAGTCAACCTGGGCCTGAACTTCATCCTACAGCAACTAGGATCCTGTTTGTTGATTTTAGCTCTGCATTCAACACCATTGTGCCAGAGCTTGCGGACGACACAACCCTGATTGGTCTGATCCAGGATGGGGGAGGAATCTGCCTACAGACAGGAAGCGTCACAGCTGCCGTCCGTGGTGCCATTGCAACAACCTGGATCTCAATGCTCTTAAGACAGTGGAATTGATTGTAGACTTTAGGAGAGCTCCCCCTCCCCTCACCCCACTCACGATCAATAACACCACAGACATCTGTGGAGTCTTAAGTTCTTGGGACTCCAAGGACCTTAAGTGGGGGGCTACCATCGACTTCACAGTCAAAAAGGCACAACAGAGGATGTACTTCCTACGGCAGCTGAGGAAGCACAATCTGCCACAGGCAATGATGGTCCAATTCTACACGGCCATCGTAGAGACTTTTCTCACCTTCTCCATCATGGTCTGGTTTTGCTCGGCCCCCAAGCACGACATCTGGAGGCTGCAGCGAATCGTTCGATCAGCAGAGATGGTTATTGGCTGCAACCTTCCCTCCATTGATGAACTGTACACTGCAAGGGCCAGGAAGCAAGATCATCTCTGGGCAAGATCATCTCTGACCCCTCTCATCCTGGCCACAAACTCTTTGAATCATTTCTCTCTGGAAGGCGACTCCGGACTGTCAAAGCTGCCACAGCCAGACATAAAAACAGTTTTTATCCACGAGTAGTTGCTCTACTCAACAGCCAAAAATCTGTAGCCTCCCTTTGATCTGGTATTTTGTTGGTTCACATGTTTGATTAATGGTGTTTTATCATTAATGTTTTATTATTATTATTAATGTTTAGTGTTTTCTGAGTCATTCGTAACTGTCACTATGTCATGTTATTTGTGGGCGGAGCACCAAGGCAAATTCCTTGTATGTAAATACTTGGCCAATGAACTTACAAACTTACTTATAAGACAGCACCCGGCACAAGCAGACAGAGTAGCTACTTGAAGACACAAGGACCTGCATACGCGTGTTTACAAAGAAAGACACAAAATGCAGGAGCATCTCTTGGCATTGCATATTGTTCTAATCAAATAAGTGTTGGTCATTCAGAAGTGAAATATTGAAAGCTCAGGGCCTATAAAGGTGACTGCATGTCCAAAGAACCCTCGATGTCAAAGTATATCAAAGGTTTTTTTAATGTATAAAGGAACATACTGCAGGCATTGAAAATTTCCCCTCCTCTCTTCTAGATTTCCTCTCTTTCCCCCACCTCCTCCCTCCCCCACCACCACAATCAGACTGAAGAAGGGTCACGACCTGAGATGTCACCTATCCATATTCTCATGAGATGCTGCCTGACCCGCTGAGTTACTCCAGCATTTTGTCTTTTTTTATAAACCAGCATCTGCAATTCCTTGTTTCTACATGAATCAAAGACAATCAGCTTGATCTCGTTATGGGGAGATACTCGTAACAAATTTGCTTTTTTCAGTGATAATAAAATGTGCTGATGAGGGCAGTGCGATCGATGACATCTATATGTACTTTGTCTGAAGAAGGGTCTAGACCCAAATCATCATCCATTCCTTCTCTCCAGAGATGCTGCCTGTCCTGCTGAGTTACACCAGCATTTTGTGTCTATCTTCTTTACTTCAGTATGTCTTTTATCAATCTCTGATGGGAGACTGATCGAAAAGGCTAGAGCGCATAAGATCCAGTGCATGATGGAAAATGAGTCCAAAAGGCTAGAGCGCACAAGATCCAGTGCATGATGTAAAATGGGTCCAAAATTGTCTTGGTAAAAGAGGCAGAAGATGAAAAGATGTTTTATGAGTTGAAATTATGTTTTATGAGTGGTGCACCACAGTGCTAGTATCCTTACTATTAGTCTTATGCATTAATGATTTGTATATGAATGTAGAAGGTCTAATAGTAAGTTTTCAGGTGACACAAAAGTCAATGGTGTTGATGATCCTGGGAAGATGAAAATTACACCAAACTGGTGACTGTATAGTGAAGGTAGACACGAAATGCTAGAGTAACTCAGTGGGACAGGCAGCATCTCTGGAGAGAAGAAATGTGTGACGTTTGAGATCGAGACCCTTCTTCAGAAGTCTTGACCCGAAACGTCACCCATTCCTTCCCTCCAGAGATGATGCCTCTCCCGCTGAGTTACTCCAAACATTTTGTTTACCTTCGATTTAAACCAGCATCTGCAGTTCTTTCTTGTAGACTCTGTATACTGTCTGTGCTGTATTGTTGTACACTTGCACTGTGTGATGCTTATCTAAGATGTATCCAAGTGCTTATTTATGTATAGTCACACTTGTAAGGAACTGTAAACAAAAACTAATTTCACTGTACCTCGGTACATGTGCCAATAAAGTACCATACCTTTCACCTGAAGGTGTGTATGATAACACAGGGCTCGAAATTAGTGGTTGCCCGGGTGCCATTGACCACCCAAAGTGATCCCGGGCAACCTAAAGGGCAACTCATTTTGCCCGGCTTGGCACCCAAATACTGGTTTATACGGGTAGACGCAAAAAAATGGAGTAACTCCGCGGTCAGGCAGCATCTCTGGAGTATAGGAACTGACGTTTTGTGTGGGCGGCGGCTGTATTCTTCTAGTATCTTTAATTGCGAGGAAAAGATACTAGGAGCCAAAGATATCTTTGCTAGGGGCGGGGTGACGAAGGGTCGGAGCGAATGACTGGCCGCGACAGCGGCTCCATCGCCTCTTCCTTCCTCATCCCGCCCCGCGGAACGAGGACTCCCTCTCCCTGAAGGGGGGCTGTCTGAAGAAGGGTCTCGACCCGAAATGTTGCCTATATCCTTAGCTCCATAGATGCTGCCTCACCCGCTGAATTTCTCCATTCATCCTAACCCCTCCCATCCATCCTGTACTGATCCCCCCCCCCCCCCCATTCAACACCACTGACATCCCCCGTGCTCTCCCCTCATAATTTTACATACTCCAACACGTACTAATTCACTTGCCTGAATCCATCCATTCCGCACCGATTGCCTTCTCAAACCCCACCATCTATCTACCCCGCACTGATTCACACACCTCCTGACCCTATTGTGCTTCATGGTCTTCTGAACGAACATTGATTATGTTTGATAACGGAATGTAATCAAATGTGTTTTAATTCCCAATGTTATTATTTGTTTTGACACCTTTAAACATATTACCAAAATAACATTTGCTGCAGTTATGTCCTTTGGCCATGTCTTGTCAGTTAGTGTAATGTTTAACCTGTCAGATGGGTATAGTCGGTTTTAACAGCTATTATCATAAAATGCCTTTAGAAATTTCCTTGCAACCTGTATATTTTGTTATGGATCAATTATGTGCGAAGCCAGAGCGTTTCTGTGCCAACAGCAATAACGACCCATGCATAATTTTCGATCCTTCACAGAAAACATGCATCAATCTGTAGTGTGCATGGTTAAGCATATATGTTACCACAGTCCAGGATTTATTGACACAGGTTGATCATACATTGAATAATCTAACCACATTTTTGTTTGGAAGTGGAAAGAACTGATAGAAATTGCATTAATTGCAATTTGTAAAAATAGTTGAGATATTGTATTATAATTTTGCTGCATGTCGTTGTGGTATATATCATGTCTTGATTGTTGAATATGTTTAGTTTGTGAGTTATTTGAAGCAGAAATAATATGTGAATGTAGACAAAAGTGCTGGAGAAACTCAACGGATGCGGCAGGATCTATGGAGCGAAGGAAATGGGCAACGTATCGGGCCGAAACCATTCTTCAGACAGATGGGTTTCGGCCTGAAATGTTGCCAATTTCCTTCGCTCCATAGATGCTGCTGCACCCGCTGAGTTTCCCCAGCACTTTTGTCTACCTTCGATTTTCCAGCATCTGCAGTTCCTTCTTGAACATAATATGTGAATGCTTCATTGAGCATAATTCCGACTGATAACTACGCACTTCGTCCGAGCACATTATCGCACGTGTCATGTAAGCCGTCTTGTAATGACCACCTAAACTGTCATTTGGCAACCTAAAAAGCTGCCTAAGTTGCCCGGCTGGAAACAGAGAAAAAAAGTTAAGTGAGAGCCCGGGCTGAGGAAATTCGGCATATGCCAACAACCATCATCAACCTCAATAGATACGCCATAGAAAGCATTTTATCGGGTTGCATCACAGCATGGTTTATGAACAGCTTTACCCAAGACAACAAGAAATTGCAGAGAGCGTGGACGTAGCCCAGACCATCACACAAACTAACCTCCCTTCTTTGACTCCATCTACACTTTGTGCCGTCTCGGCAAGCCACTAGCATAATCAAGGACCAGTCTCATCTCGGTCACTTCCTCTTCCCCCATTAGGCAAGAGATACAGAAATTTAAAAACTCACAGCTCCAAATTCGGGGACGGTGCTTCCCAGATGTTATTAGGTAAATGAACTGTCCTGGCACCAGTATCGCGCAACAAAAAACTTTTCACTGTACCTCAGTACACATGACAATAATAAACAATCTCCACAAAGGAATTAAGATGCTGATATGTCTAATTGTTTGTTTTCAAACTGCTTAATGAAATTGGAGATAACTTGGCTTAAGTGGTTTCTTATCTGTAAAAATAAGTAAAGGTGTGAAAACTAATATTTTACCATGTTACTTGCTATTGAGGTATTTTGGTTCTATAGCTTGTCTGCAACAGCTGATGGCTGGAAGAGTTTAATTTTAAATACGATCCTTCTCTATTTTGGTCTTGTCATCGCCAGGAATTCTGTGTTCTTAAAATAGATCTATTTTAAAATAGCTATCGTTGCTAACAAAGTAAAATGAGCAAAGTTATTGATAAAAAATATTTTTAAAATTATTTTTAAGGCAATATTTGCCGATCTCCAATTGCTGAAGCCATCTTTAGGAAACTAGCAACAGACCGGGGTGTTATAGACAAAGTAAGTTATCCTGTTTTTTTTCATCTTCAAACTTATTCACTAACTTGTTTAATCAATAAACAATCACACTGCAAAAGTAGGCTAACAAATTGCTACCACTGCCGCTAACAAACTGTATTCTCTGCTACTAACTGCCCTTTATATATTTTCTCCAATGTCACCGTTTTATTGAATCTGCTATAATGGTTTTATCAGCTGAGAACGATACCCTGCAATATTTCTAACTCTGCTTAGGCGAATAAAGTTTGCACTATTATTCTAAATTAGGTAAATGTTATGAAACTTGCATTTGTGTATAATAATTCATTCAGCAGTTATTGATTATTTCACAAGGAAACTTTAGCACCAATATTTTTTAAAAATCAGCATATCCCTTCACTTGCATTACTAATGTGTCCCGCTATCCAATTTGGCTCACTTTGGAAACAATGTTTTGTGTACACTTCCAATCAAGTGTATACATAATTTTCAAATGGAGATTACTAACTCCTGAATCTGCCTATCCATTGAAACTTCCCTTACAACCTAGTATTTGATAGCCATTATACAATTCCTTTATTTCTTGTTCCTTCCCTTGCGTGGCACCTTTAAAGACCTCCTTAACATTTATCCAGTCACTTGCCCTCCTATATTCCTATTGAAAATGGTGATTTCAATTTCATACAAGTTGACTAGTAACTACCACATTGTCTCTTGATCCATGTATATTAATCACTTTTATATTAATTGCACATGCAAAGCTTTCCTTGTTTGTCATTTTCTGTTTTGTAAATGTAATCCAAATATGTGTCGGTCTGGTGATTTGTGCTTCCAGAAAATTAATGTTTTTAAAACTCAAGAATTTTAAAAAACATTTGGCATACTTTTATGGCGATAAAATAATGTTGTGCTAAGACTATTCCAAATCACTGTTCAATGTTTTTGAAAAGAAGAATACATTTCTTGAACAAACAAAATTAGTCAACAAGTCTCATTGTTACATTACAAAGAATTTTAAGTGCTAATATTCTGGCGTTGCTTTCTGCAAATAAATATTTGAACTATTGACAAAAATGCTGGAAATCTTCATGTAGATAGAGAGATAGGGAGATAACATTTCAGATCATTCCAAGGTTATATTGGGATTTGGCTGTAGTAAAGTGAAAATTCCTACCCATTATTAATCTTAATAAATGTGGCTCTAATATTTGTTTTACTGACTGCATGGGGAAACAAACGGCATGGCACTTGTGTTTCTTCCAGTGGAATATAGACAGTGCAGCAACTTCAAGTTATGAAATAGGCAATCCCGCTGACCTTCGGGGCCAGAGGTGTCTGATGAAACATGGCATTACCACGAATCACATTGCCAGGCAGGTACTGTATCTCAGTTTTTTTGTTTTATTGTGGGATATCAATTTTCTTTCTTATTACAGTGGATGATAGACAGTGCTGGTGTAATTGACATCAATGTTGGGAACTCCCCAGATTCAAGGGCTCTAAGCTGTTTAAGACAGCATGGCATTGAGACAACACATAAAGCAAGACAGGTAGATGTATTAGCCTTCTTTTAAACTTACACAATTTTTGTTTTCAAATTGCTATTCTAGATGAAATAATGTCAATTGTAACCATGGTTATTTAATACCACAATGATTTTGAAAAATTAAATGTGCTGATGAAAAAAATCACATGTCTAATACTAGTTAATTTGTGTTAATATATCTGATAAATGACAAGTAAATTCTGTAATTTACTCCTGAATATATTTGAATAGTTCTTCAAAGTGCATCTGCAACGGTCAAGAGATTGTTAGAGATTACCTAATATTGCAGAATTACAATTTGGGTAGTAAGCCATCTTGTGGAATATGAGGTGTTCCTCCATTTTCCATGGAGGAACACACTCTGGCAATAGAGGATCCTCATGACAAAGGTAAGTATGGGATGGGGAGTTCAAATGTTTAGCAAATGGGAGATCAGTCCTGGGGTGTGTAGTAGAGCAGAAGGATCTAGGATTACATGTACACAATTAGCTGCAAGTATTTTCACAGATCAATAGACTGATAAAGAAAGCTTTTGGTACATTGTCTTTTTCTACATGTGATACCCTGACTAAGGCCAAAGTGCTCTATTAACTCATCGGGTCAGGCATTAGTCATACACTTGCCCAGTTGATCAAGATTATGCTATAATTCTTTAACTATATTCACTGCAATACCATCTATTTTTGTACACATGGGGGACTTTATCAAATGCACCCAGGCAACATCCACCACTCTATTTTCATTGAACAAGTTGAAAAAGCTGGAAGAAGTATTGAGAAGATTTAAGAGGATATTGCCAGAACTTGAGGCTCGGAGTTATAGGGATAGATCAGGACGGCAAGGACTGTATTCCTTGTATTGCAGGATGAGTGGTGATCTTATAGATGTTTATAAGATTATGAGGGGAAGAGATAGAATAGATGTCCGGAGTCTTTTACCCGGAGCAGGGGAATCAAGAACCAAAGACCATTGGGTTTAAGTTGAGAGGGGAAAGATTTAATAGGAAACTGAGGGGCAACATTTTCTACACAGAGGGTAGTGGGTATGAGCTGCCAGGAAGCAGTTGAGGCAGATATCATAACATTTAAGAGACATTTGGACATGTACATCGACAGACAAAGTTTAGAGGGATAAAGGCCAAACCTGGGCAGGTGGGACTAGTGTACATGCAGCATCTTGGTCAGCATGGGCAAGTTGGGTCAATGGGTCAGTTCCATGCTGTATGACTATGATCACGTCCTCCCATAGCTCACCAGAGTATAATTCCCTGGATTTTCTCCACTTCCCTTCTTAAATAAAGGAACAACAGTCCTCCAGCACCTAGTCCGTGGCTAGAGAAGACGCAAAGATCTTCAAAGCTCCCGCAATCTCTTATGCCTCTCAATAACCTGGGATATATCCCATCCAATGCTTATCGAGCCCAATTTCAAACTGCTCATACATATTCTCCACACCAATCTCCCTGTCATCCATGTTGTTCTGCATGATAAAAACAAATGTAGGTACAATAAATTTTGGGATTTTCTTTAATCTGACTCGCCAAAGCTATTTCAATTCCCTTTTCGGCCTTTCCAACTTCCTGCTTCATGTCTTACCTCCTTTCTTTAAATTCCTCTAAGGGCCTGCCTGATTCTATCCTTAAGCATTACATGCATTTGCTTTTTGACAAATTACATCATGTTTGGTCAACTAAGCTTTCTTACTTTGCCCTCTTACTGGAACATGCTGGTTACGAACTTTGGTCAACTGGCCTTTACGCATATCACATCAGTGGATGAACCCACTGGTGTGTCTGTAGGATAATAAAGAATCTATAACACCATTTAAAAGTCAGTTGGGCATGTATTTTGATAGTAGACAAAAATGCTGGAGAAACTCAGTGGGTTAGGCAGCATCTATGGAGCGAAAGAAATAGGCAACGTTTTGGGTCGAAACCCTTCTTCAGACATTGATAGGATGGGTCTAGAGGGATGTGAACCAAATAAGAACAAATAACTTCGATGGGGCTAGATCTTTGTTAATAAGTGGCAAGTTGGGTCAAAGAGCCTGTTTCTGTTCTGTGTGATTATATCAACCACTGGGGAAAAATGCTCAGATCATGCTCAGAAAATGCTCAATTAAAACTCCTGTATAATGCTGGTTGGAGCAGCACATTATGCTCCTGAAAATGTATTAAAAAATTGGCAATATTGTATTTGGCAAATACTTATAAGCTTTGAAGAGATTAACCCACTGTAAAGTAACAACATCATGTGATTATGCCTGTAAAAATAGTGAATTCTCCACATTTGCTAAAAGTCTTGTTTTAAACTTTGCCCACCAACTAACCAGTTTTTGTTTATATCACATACCAAAATAATAGATAGCAATAAATGTCAGATGTGAACTTAGAGATGTATGAGAAGAATAGATAGCGATATGTCTTTTTCCCTACAGAGTACTGGGAATAGATAGCGGTATGTCTTTTTCCCTACAGACTACTGGATGGCATATGTTTATAATGGGAGGGGAAAGATTCAATAGGAATCTGAGGGGCAACATTTTCATAAAGTATGTGTATGGAGTTTGTTGCCAGAAGAATGGATGAGGCGATAGACAATAGGTGCAGGAGTAGGCCATTCGGCCTTTTGAGCCAGCACCGCCATTCAATGTGATCATGGCTGATCATCCCCAATCAGTACCCCATTCCTGCCTTCTCCCCATATCCCATGACTCCGCTATCTTTAAGAGCCCTATCTAGCTCTCTCTTGAAAGTATCCAGAGAACAGGCCTCCACCGCCCTCTGAGGCAGAGAATTCCACAGACTCACAACTCTCGGTGAGAAAAAGTGTTTCCTCATTCTAAATGGCTTACCCCTTATTCTTAAACTGTAGCTCCTGGTTCTGGACTCCCCCAACATCGGGAACATGTTTCCTGCCTAGCATGCCTTAACAATCATATGTTTCAATAAGATACCCTCTCATCCTTCTAAACTCCAGAGTGTACAAGCCCAGCCGCTCTATTCTCTCAGCATACGACAGTCCTGCCATCCCGGGAATTAACCTTGTAAACATACGCTGCACTCCCTCAATAGCAAGAATGTCCTTCCTCAAATTAGGGGACCAAAACTGCACACAATATTCCAATTCAAGTGTAGTCTCACTAGGGCCCTGCACAACTGCAGAAGGACTTATTTGCTCCTATATTCGAAGACTCTTGTTATAAAGGCTAACATGCCATTGCTTTCTTCGCTGCCTGCTGTACCTGCATGCTTACTTTCATAGACTGATGAACAAGGACCCCCCAGATCCCATTGTACTTCCCCTTTTCCCAACTTGATGCCATTTAGATAGTAATCTGCCTTCCTGTTTTAGCTACCTCACATTTGGATAACATTCACATTAAACTTCATCTGCCATATATCGTTTAGGGGGCACTGTCCTGTATGGTATGGCTGCCCAGCCTGCAGCTGTATGTCTTTCCTCCTTTTCTTTTTTTTCAGTGTGTTAAAGTGTTTTGTTTTGGAGCCTATTCTTCTTTATGGGGGGGGGGGGGGGGGGGGGGAAGGGGAAGGGGGAAACTGCTTTTCCTGGTCCCTACCTGGTCGGAGGGGCAGCTTTTCTCCAGGCTGCATCTTTGACCTGTCCTCGCGGCCTACCAGCGGGCCTGGAGCGGCGTTTCCTGAGGGGACCGCGCAGAGCTTCGGCAGCGGCGGAGCGCTGGAGCGCCATCGCGGGACGGAGCGGGTGATGCGTTGCCTGGGTCGCCGGTGAGCTGAGACCGCCGAGACAAACATCGCGGAGCCGCGGGTCTGTGGAGCGGGCGGCGATGCTGAACTTTACCATCGGGAGCCAGTGGGGGAGCTCCATTCAGCGAGGCCTTGTCGGCTTCGGAAGCCGTGGACTCCAGTACGAAGCGGCCGTTCCGGGTGTCCCAAGCTGCTGAGAGGATTCTCTCGACGCCGGAGCACCGTCACCCGGCTTGAACGGCCTGGAACATCGGGCCTCCGTGAAGGTGACTGCGGAGGCCTCAATATCCCTGACTATGGGTGGACATGGGTTGGGGACTGGACGTTGTGCCTTCCCTCATAATGGGAACCATTGTGGGGGGATGTTTTTATGTTTAAATCTCTTTATTAGTGTTGTGTCTGTATTTTTTATTTTATGTGCTGCATGGCAAGAAGCATTTCACTACACCAATTGGTGTATGTGACAAATAAACTAACCTTGAACCTTGATCTGCCCGCTCCCCAACCTGTCCAAGTCACCCTGCATTCTCATAGCATTCTCCTCACAGTTCACACTGCCACCCAGCTTTGTGTCATCTGAAAATTTGCTAATGTTACTTTGAATCCTTTCATCCAAATCATTGATGTATATTGTAAATAGCTGCGGTCCCAGCACCCCACTAGTCACTGCGATAATACTTAAGACATTTAGACAACTATGTGGATGGGAAAGACTTAGAGGGATATGGGTCAAACACAAGTAAGTGGGGACCTGGACACATATCCCACAGGTGTAGTCATCAGGGATACCAGCAGTTTTCCTAACTTCCCACATCCAGCAGGAGGAGCATTGTATCCACTTACCTGCCATCACCACTGCAACTGAACCAAGACAGAGGGAGCAGTAAAAAAACCCCACAAGATTTACCCACAAGAGCAGACTTATTTATTCTCCTATCTGCCTCTTATAATCTCCTTGCCTCGGCCTCCTCATTGATGACTTGAGCCAAAGACTCCCACTTAACCTCAACACAGCACTTCAGACTTGAGCTAGAGACTCACACTTCACCGCAACACAATGCCTCTCCCAACACAGTTGCTCTGCCACATCTTGCCTTTTTATTAGCTACGGTTAGCCAATTTAGATGCTCCAATCAACAGGCTTGCTGAGATAGGATCCCTATTTAATGTCTCATCTAAGAAAATGCATTCCAGGAATGATGAACTCCTTCTACAATACATGGACTTTCAATCCATGACTTTTAGCTTGCGATGAGAGTTGTACATCGAAGCCGAGGCCTTCTAAAAGAATTAGTGCAAAAACATCTGCCTGGCATTGTTTGCTTTGACTATCCACTTTGCAGAATAGTTTAACTTTTTAGGAGACTGTGATTTAAATAATTACATTACTATTATTTTACCAAAGTTATTTCAACAGAACAAAATCAATTCTGAATAATTGTAATTAAATGTTAATTATTCAATTACTATATGTAATAATATGATTGTAAATTAATCTGATGTTGATATTTTTTTATTCTAGGTAACCAAAAATGATTTTGTAACATATGATTTTATGCTTTGCATGGATGAAAGCAATTTAAGGTGAGTCAAATAAAATATTCAACAATTCTTCTTGTTTTAAGTAAATGCCTTTGTCAATGGTAATATTAAATTATTTCCTGGCTTGAAATGTGTTGGACTTTGTGTAAATCAATTATGTATTTTCTGCTAATCATAACGGGCACAGAGACATTAAAGTTTCCTTACAATACTACATATTGAGTGGCAAAGTGTGTGGCTATATTATTTCCCAACCTGCTACTCTCTTTGGAATTTTCCATCTTAAAATGATTCTAAAAGTTCATTAAAAAGGATGATGCATCAATGGGATCTGGGGGGTCCTTGTTCATCAGTCTATGAAAGTAAGCATGCAGGTACAGCAGGCAGTGAAGAAAGCAATGGCATGTTGGCCTTTATAACAAGAGTCGTCGAGTATAGGAGCAAAGAAGTCCTTCTGCAGTTGTACAGGGCCCTAGTGAGACCACACCTGGAGTGTTTTATTATCATATGTCCTGAAAAAGAACAGTGAAATTCTTACTTAAAGCAGCACAATATATATTAAAAAAATAAACAAACAATAGTAGAAATACCCCCAGGTCTATGTAGTTTGGAGCTTGTTCCGTGGTTGTTATATTTAATAGCTTGATGGTTGTACTGAAGAATTTGCTCCTGTACCAGGCTGTTATGGTTTTCAGGCTCCCATACCTTCTTCCCGATGGCAGGAGCGAAATGAGAATGTGGGTCTCTGATCATGCTGGCTGCCTTTTTGAGGGAGCAACTCTTGTAGAACCCTTCAATGTTAGGGAGGTCAGTACCCATGACGGACTGGGCAGTGATCACCATTCTTCGTTCATGGGCGTTTGAGTTGCCGAAGCAGGCAATGATGCAACTAGTCAATATGCTCTCTACTGTACTATAGAAGTTCAAGAGATTATTCGTTGACATACCAAATCACCTCAATCTTCTTGGGAAGTAGAGGCGTTGGTGGGCTTTCTTTGTGATTACATCAATGTGCTGGGTCCAGGACTGATCTTCAGAGATATGCATGTCGAGAAATTTGAAGCATTTTGACTCCGACACTGTTTATGGATCCTCCTTCCTCTTATAAAGTCTACAATCAGTTCCTTATTCTTACTGATGGTGAGAGCAAGGTTGTTGTTCTGGCACCATTCGGTCAGTCAATCAATCTCCGTCCTATACTCTGTTTTGTCATCTGTAATTCGTCCAACAATGGTGTTGTCGTTTGATGAACATGAAGATGGAATTTGAACTGTGTCATAAATATAGACTGAGCAGAGCAAGGGGCTGAGCACACAGCCGTGAGGTGCTCCCGTGCTAATGATTATCGAAGGAAGTATTGCTGCCAATTTGTACAGATTATGGCCTGTTGATGGGAAGTCGAGGATCCAGTTCCAGAGGGATATGCAGAGAGCCAGTTCTGTGAGCTTGGTAACCAGCTTGGAGGGGACAATGGTGTTAAATGCTGAGCTGCAGTCTATGAACAACAGCCTGAATGATGTGGGTAGATCTGAAGAAGGGTTTCGACCTGAAACGTTGCCTATTTCCTTCGCTCCATTTTTGTCTACCTTTGATTTTCCAGCATCTGCAGTTCCTTCTTAAACAACAGCCTCAATGATGTGTTTATATTGTCCAAGTGGTCACATGCAGAATGAAGAGCCAGTGAGATTGCATCCTGCGTTGACCTGTTGTGGCAGTAGGCAAATTGTATGGCTCCAGGTTCTTCTACTGTGGATAACACGGTGGCGCAGCTGGTAGAGCTACGCCTCACTGCGCCAGAGACGCAGGTTCGATCCTGACCTCAGGTGCTGACTGTTGGGAAATTGCATGTTCTCCCTGTGAACAGGTTGGTTTCCTACTGGTACTTCCCACATCCCAAAGATCAAGTCAAGTCAAGTTTATTCGTCACATACACATACGGGATGTGCAGTGAAATGAAAAATGGCATTGCCTGCAGACTTTGTGCAAAAAACAAACAGACAAACAAACAACCAACATACTTCAAACAATCGCATGTTCTTTTCCATAATAAAATATTGTGGGCGGTATTGTGGTACAGTAACTGTTGTAGAGTTAGTCCCTGGTGAGATAGGAGTTTACAGTCCAAATGGCCTCTGGGAAGAAACTCCTTCTCATCCTCTCCGTTCTCACAGCATGGTTTGCAGGTTAATTTGGCCTCCATAAATTGCCCATAATGTAGGGAGTGAATGGGGAAAGTGAGATAACATAGAACTAATGTGAATGAGTTCTTGTTGGGCAGAAGGGCCCGTTGCCATGCTGGATTGCGAAACTAAACTAAACCTGATCTAAACTGCTTCCAACAAATTAGCATTCTGTTAACTTATCTTACTGCATGTAACTGCTGCACACGGAACGTCAGTGAATCATGTAACCATGATCCCTCTGCATTTTGAAGCTTTGAAATCTCTCACCCTTTGGGCAATTTTTAAAAATCAGATCGATTTTACAATTTCACACATTATACTCCATTTGTCAGGTCTTTGCAGATCATATCACTTATCAAAATCCTTCAATAAAGTCTCCATATATTTTCACAGCTTACATCCAACTTCTCTTGTCATCAGCACATTTAGCAACCTTATCTTCAGTTCCTTCATCCAAGTAATTTGTATAAATTGATTCTTTTGGCACCTCACTGTAAACTGTGACAACTAGGAAAAAACATGTTTTTTGCTGTTAGCCGGTGAGTCCTCATTCCATGCCAGTGTATTATTTTACACACTAGAAGTTTTTCAACAAAAAAAAACAGATTGAACTTAGCAGGCAGGGAGCACCTGGGGAGAAAAAGTGTGGTCAAAGTTTGTCAAGACCCTCTATAATGTAAAAGTCAAAGAGTCATACAACAAAAGTCTTCCAAATCATCTATAAATTCCATTTATCACCTTTTCTGTCTTGACGATTCTAGTGCTTTTCCACATGCTGCTCAAATGACACCAACACGTTCTTGGGATGTGTGCTCCCGATTGGAACCACCCTATGCAGAGTGCCCGTTCTGTGAGCTTGGTAACCAGCTCTTCCTCCTCATCTTAAACCTATGCCCTCTGGTTTTAGCAACCTGTTATAGCGATAAGGGTGAACATTTTACTTAATAAAGTTATCATATAAAATTGACTGTATTAGTGTTACTACATTTAAACATTTCTCTTGACTGTAAGAAGTACTTTTCTGTCTTAATTACTAGGCAACCATTATCCCCACACCTAATATAATTTTGTATGCCTCTCTCGGGTCCATTTCTCAGTCTCCTGTGCTACAAGGAAAACAAACACAACCTATCCTTTATCCACTTATTACTGAAACATTCAGTCCCAGGCAACATCCTACTGAATCTCCTCTGCACCCGTATCAGTGTAATCGTGTTCTTCCCATAGAATGGCAACCAAAATTAAACTCAAATATTCCAGGTGTGAAAATACATCTGTATTTTGTAGATGCTATTGACCCTTCAGCACAATCAAAAGTGGGAGGAGATTGTCTGAAACCAAAGAAGATTGAAGGAGGACTGAATGAACATCTCTCATAGCAACATATGAGGAATATTGTATCAGCAGGCCAAGATTTTCATAGCAAATTCTAACTATCTATGGGCAAAGTTCCAATGATGCACCTGTTTATGGAGAAGAAAGTTACTGTGACCTTGAACTGAAACTGCAGATTATTCAGGGCAGTGATGACTGTGTTACACTACATATTGCATTTGGGAGCTCATGACTGCAGTTAGAATGTAATTACAACTTCCTATTGGGGGAGGGGTAATTTGGCTGCATAGCAAATTTTAGACAGTACAGTAATTGAAAGAATAACTATCTTCAAAGTAGATCTGTTTCCTAATCTATATTACTAAAAGTCTGATCATGACCACTTCCCGTTGCCCTTTCGGAGGGACTATAAAACCTGGAAGTGTTGAGTGCCTCAGTCAGTCTCTGCAAGATGGGGGAGCGAGAGGGTCTCGTCTCTCAGTCTGAGCTATGAATAACACTGAACACATGTCTACCAAACTGAGTGGTTTTACTGACCTGTCAGTGCCCTTAATGTGGTTTAAAAATATAGTTTGGAAATGCTAAAGCTGTGTTGCCTTTGGGTTGGAAATGCTAAAGCTGTGTTGCCTTTGGTTTGGAAATGCTAAAGCTGTGTTGCCTTTGGTTTGGAAATGCTAAAGCTATGTTGCCTAAGTAAAGTTGCCTTGCCTAAGTAAAGTTGCCTTGCCTTCAATCTAATTAAAAGTCTAATCCTGACCACTTCCTGTTTGCGCTTTATATTGATTTTAGAAAAAACGCTACCACGTACAGCTGTGGTTTTTGGCCATCTTACTCAGTCCCTCTCCGCTCATCAAGTGCCAAGGATTTTTCCCATGATGAAAAATAAAAGAGTTATTGGTGTTTAAAAAATGTTGAGATTCTCTCTCCTGTCAATCATGCCATGAAGACCACGCACCTTCTGGTGGTGGGGGGGGAGGGATCATAAAAACCAGAAGTGTGGGCGTGGCTCAGTCTCTGCAGTCTCTCTCAGTCTCTTCGAGGTCACGACTCGCTGTGTTTAATGGCCTTGCACCCTGCTTGAAATGGTATAAAACTGCACTTCAATTTGGTGGCCTTGCACCCTGCTTGAAGTGGTAAAATACTGCACTTCAATTTGGTGGCCTTGCACCCTGCTTGAAATGGAATTTCAAGGAATAGCTTTCAACTGCCAGCCCACCAGCCGTGAGTGAGCTGCCAGCACAACAGGCTTGAGTGACTGAGGTGGCAGCCCAAGAATCCATTCGGCCCACAATGTCCATACTGGCCCTCTGGAAACCAGTCCCTTCAACCCACAACACCCATGTTAATGCTCCAGAAAGCCCCCTCCCACTGGCCACCAATATTGGAATTGGTGGAGAAGTGGGATATTGCGTTGGGGGACCAGCCCTCCCTCATGGGCTGATGTGTGATGCTGGGACCCAACGGGTCCCACTTAGTCTAGTGAAATTATAGATTTGTTTAAAATTTCTGATATCAATGTCTGCAACAGAGTTCCATTTTAGTTGGTGGCAGTTGATTAATTTGATGCTCTCAGTGGATCCAGCAGGATTTCTGAGGAAAATGTATATTAAATGTTTCGGGTTGGAAAACTCCTTCAGACTAATGTGGAGGGAGTTGGGGGAAAAAAACTAAATGCAAATAGCAGAAAACATCAGGGACACCAACAGGTAACCTCAGTCAAGGAGGTTCTCCGATAAAACAATTGTTGGATAGACGGTGTGAGCTCAAGAGAGATAAATAGTTGTGAATTGTGATGCTGCTCAACGGACGTTCAGTGGAGAGAGAGGGGAGGGGTGGGGGTAACTGGTGCACGGTTCTCCAAATCTGCTTATTTACTTATTGTAAAAATTATTATTAAATTTATTGATATGACATTTGTAGAAGAAACCTAGTTCATGTTTGATAAATTTACAGATCTTTAAAGGCAATGGCTGAAAAAGTAAACAATCCTAAATCCAGCATACAACTACTTGGAACATTTGATCCACAGAAGGAGCGTATTATACAAGATCCCTATTATGTAAGTAGTGAAAGTTTTAAAGTTATGTTGTGTGTACATTATTTTCAAATTTGGAAAAAAATTGCATTGTTTGCTGTTTTAAGCGGAAGTGCGTTTATCGTCCTGTACGTTTTGGAGATATTAATTTACTCATTTTGTTTCTAATGTCCAGGGAAATGAAACACATTTTGAAGAAGTGTACCAGCAGTGTTTAAGATGTTGCACAGGATTCCTAGAGGCTTCTACTTAACAATGCGAAAAGAAGGGTTGCTTTTATAAATTATCAAAACAAATCCATTGAATATGGTTTACCAATCATTGGTCTCAAATTTATAGAATTAATTAAATATTTAAAATTATTTGCTATAATTGTTTCAATGTTCTTGTTTGCTCTATACCAAGTAGACAAAAATGATATTCATCGGCAAACTTTAAAAAGGAATCACATACCTGATGGTTTTATTCTCGTGAATTTTGATTGCAGGGCAATAAAATCTGATGCTACAGAATTGATGTTCTTACTGTGGACAGTTTAAATGTGTATAAGAGTGAAAAACGTACTTGAGGAAATTAAGTCATATTAAATTTATTCTGTGTCCGTGTTACTACATTCAAATATTCCCCTCCACTATTGGAAATACATTTCTGCCTTCCATACAAAGCAATCATCTTGAATACTAGCAATTTTCCCATACCCTAAACTGGTACTATTTACATTTAATGTTGTTTGAAAGAAAAAACTACTTTGTCAATCACCTTTTGATAGATATAGGTTCATCAAAACTACAATGAGAAGAAGGGTTCAAAAAAATATCAGCAATTGTTTGGATGTTTTTTTGCAAGCTGCACTAAAGTACATTTTCAAATTACCTCTTCCTCTGATTGAAAATAATCCTAAATTGTTAATTAAGGATTAACAATCCTTAATTGTATTTCATTTCATCCATATAGTCACTGCAAAAGTATTACAAAATCTTGTACCAAAATGTCAAATGAACATTTTCATTTATAAAGGATTTTTGCCATTGTTGACAGTGTGAAACACTTGGAAATGAAGTACTAACAACATTTGCCACTGATCCGAAGGCTGTTTGCAGACATGAAAGTTTGGTGGTACAACCTTAAGGTAGAAAGACCTGGGGTTTGACTAACAAGATTTATCTATCAAGGAAGAGATTATATTTCCAGATGCATGATTGAAAATTTGTTGGGCTGTAGTTGTTTAAAAAAAAAGGGGGAAATAGCAGACCAGAGAAGAATTTGAAAAAGGAACAGGAATATATATTTTTAGAAGGATGATTACCTTGTTGGGAGTGTACTATAGAACCCCAAATAGTAAAATGGACATCTAAAATTAAAAAACTTTTGAGAAATTGCAGATAGTGGCAAAACTAATAGCATGTTCCTGTTAGTGTAGGTGAAGTTAGGTGCCCCACCTGCGCTCCCTCTCCCCTCGCTCTTTCATCTTCACTGCGACCATGTTTTATGACCCAGACTGACTACCAGAGCCACTTGTGTTTTGCTGAACACTTACTTGCACTGCCATCTTGTGCCTAGAAGCTTCCTGCCAGGCCTCCCAGTTTTGTCCAACCCACATTTCAGGTACCTGTACTCAATCTGCCACTTCTCGCAACAGTCCTGCTTCAGTACACTGCCTGCCATGCGCTAGTACCGTGAGGCCCTAGTTTAACTCTCCCTCTGTTCTGGGCCTCACTCGCCCAGACCTACAATGGACCTCAACTTTACTTTATTCTCTGCTGGATCCAAGCCTTCAATAAATGCTGATTCACTTACATGGACTCCACCGAGCATCACAAATGTGACCACCTCCAGCCCAGTCCCTCTGGCTCTCTTGACTGCTCGCAGGTTTCACCGCTGGATCGTGCTGCACACCCGACCACTGCGAGGCAGAGACCCGCAGTGCCAATGCTCACCAATTCCTCCGTCTCTCCAAGGGCCGGGGCCACCAAAACTGCCGCAGCCAACCCACACCACCACCCTGGCCAATTCCAGGCCAGCCATACTGACCTTCACCTCCAGGCCGGGCAAGCTGATGCCGGCCTAAACCACCGGCCCGGCTGCTTCCAAGCCTGACCTATTGATGCTGATGCCCGCCCACGCAGCTTTCTTGGCTGCCTCCAGGCCACGCCTTGTGCAACTGTAACATAACTTCCCAATTCTATACTCAAAACCCGGACTGATGAAGGCAAATGTGCCAAAAGCCTTATTGACCATCGGATTTACCTGTGATGTCACCTTCAAGGATGTACCTGGACTCCTAGATCAATCTGCTCTACTGTGCTCCCCAGAGTCCTGCTATTTGACAGCCATTGCTCAGGGGGATGGAGTTTACTACCGATCAAGATACTGCTGCATTATTTGACAAACATCTGCACAATCCACAATACCCCCAACCTTAGTCCAAAAATCAACCTTCCACCATTGCATTCTGCTTCCTTCCACAAAGCCAATTTTCTGTTCATTCAGCTATCTCTTTGCAGCTTAGCATGTGGAAACTAGAACCTAATGCCTTGCTGAATTCCATATATACTATGTCTGCAGCTCTGCCTACAACAGCCTTTTAGATCACATATTTAAAAAAACTCAATCAAATTCTCCCTTGTACAAAACTTCCTGACTATCCCTCATCAGGAATTATCTGTCTACATGCATGTTTTTCTTATTCCTCCAAATTAGTAACTTTCCAATCGCAGATGCTCGATTCACTGGCCTTTGATTTCCAGGTTTTTCTTTGCAGTCCATCTTCAATAGAGATATAATATTTTCCACCATCCCGTCTTCTGTCACCTCACCCGTTTATAATGATGACTTGTAAATCTCAGACAGGGTGCATGCAATTTATTTTCCCACATTATCCGTGGATATATCTGTTCAGGTCTAGAAGATTTGTCTACCTTCATACTCATTAGTACTTAAACACCTCCATGACTGTAGGAAATACTCAATGAGGACCTTGCCCATCTTCTGTGGCTCCACACAGAGTTGATCGCTTTGATTCTTGAGAGGTCCTTTTCTCTTGGAATTATCCTTCATATTATTTGCCAGAGATATCTCCTTCCTCTTTTTTTGTCATTTCCTTTTTTTTAGCATGCTCCTCAGTTCCCGAAACCTCCAAGGGTACACTTGATCCCTGCTCTCTATACCTGCACTATGCCTCCTTATTCTTGACCAGAGCCTCAATTTCCTCGTCATCCCGCCATGACCTTCACTCTAATGCAGGCCTGAAGTCTTGACTGCACATTTGAAAACACCCCACTTTCTGTTCGTTCCTTTTCCTGCAAACAGCCAGCTCCAATCAACTTGAGGGAGTTCCTGTCTAATACATTCAAAATTTTAACCAATGGGCCCGCCCGATCTACATTTTGCGTGAGGAAACTATGCTGAACACATTTGACAAATTCTGGTTGTCTAAATCATTTACACCATGACAGTCCCAGTCAATATTGGGAAAGTTAAAATCACCGACTATGACAACCTTATTAGTCCTGCAGCTTGCTGCAATCTCCTGGCACCAGCTGTTTTTCTTACTTCCCACATCCTGCAGGAGGAGCATTGTAACAATTTATCTGCCATCACTACTGCAACTGAACCAAGAAAGAAAGAGAAAAATAACAAGATGCACACACAAGAGCAGACTCCTATCGCCCTCTGTGATAGCCTCCTCGCCAAACTCACACTTGTCCTAAACACAGTATTTCATCTCAATACAGTGTCTCTCCCAACACGGCTGCTCCACTACACCTTGCATTTTTATTGCTGCTCAATTGTCCCTCTGCTCAAGTTAGCTGCCTTCAACTGGCTGCACTAATCCTCTGCCAATCTTTTAAATTCTCCTGCTCTTTTACAAGACCAAAATGAAGAAGTCAACAGGAGTCTCCAATTGTTCACACTAGTTCTATGCTATCAATTTTCGCATCCACTCCCTATGCACTGTTAATTTACAGAGGCCAATTAACCTGAAACCTAAGACAAGACACAATGGGCTGGAGTAACTCGATCTAATTGTGTTTATTGTTAGTATAAACCAGCATCTGCAGTTCTTTGTTTCTAACTTAAAACCTGGACGACTTTGGGATGTGCGAGGAAACCGTGTGATCACACAGAGAACGTGCAACTCTATACAGACAGCACTCAAGAGCAAGTTCAGATCTGGGTCTATGGTGCTGTGAGGCAACAGCTTTACCAACTTGCCACCCAATTCTCAGCTGAATTTCAGCCCTTAAACTCAATTTATAAAACCACTTCCTTGTGGCACATAAACATGTGTAAATGTCGAATATAATGACCTAGACACAAAATGCTGGAGTAACTAAATGCGGGACAAGTAGCATCTCTGGAGAGAAGGAATTGGTGGCATTTTGGGTCGTGGCCCTTCTTCATGCTACGGTCCTGCAAATATAATGTAACATAATACCTGCACCCATTCAAAGCTGCCTGTAGCTAGCTGTTGCAGCACTGAAACCCTCAAACATATTCCTTGAGTTCTGCAATTTAGCATTCTGGTGTTAATCCAGCCATAATTAATTTCCATTAGTTTAATAGGCAGCATGTGTCATCTATTGCACAATCTTTCATTCACCCAGCACCTCTTATTAATAGCTTCTTGTGCATGAACTTTAAGGACATTGTTTAAAATTGCTCAAGGGCTTCCTCTACTTCTGCATCCCCCCTCCTGTTTCCAAACAATCCCTCTCTCTGTTACTGCCAGAACTTTAAGGTTGGGCAAATTGATTACCCTGTTAGACCTTCATCTGCTCCTTTTAAACTAAAAGATTCCTGCAAAATATATGAGCAGATCTTAAGCCATGTTGCTAGTCATTATTCAAAATAACTCCTTGACATTGCTCTCATACATTATTCTGCAAAATACGTTGGGATGTTCTATCTTTACAATACATTCACAGGGAGAGTAACTTATTCAATCACAAAAGTATATATTTTTATCTTCAAGTTGTCTTTATGTGTACCTAGTTAAGGCAACACATATGGTACCTTTCGGTGTGAGAATATTTGATGTTTTCAGCGTACTAAAAGATGTCTGAAACTTTAATTTAGCTATCAATCCTGGAGTTCATTCTTCGCAAACACTGCTGACCCCATTTGAACCTATGATTTTGTGTGATTTTACTTTCCTTCCTTTTAACCCATCAATGTATTTCTCTTAACATTTAGATGCTATGTTAAATGACTATTTGGTTAACCTTCCTTGTTGTAATAGACATTTTAGACATGTCAGTCCCAAATCTGAATTCAAATATTTTTCATAAATGTGTTTAAATTTCATCTGCTGCAGGAGATTGAAACCATTAAGCTTTATCTGCCACCACATACTTCCTTTATGGAAAGGAAATTCAATTAATCACCCTTGTTTTTAGTACTTTATCTCTCTGAACCTTGACAAAAGATATTTGCCAGTCTCGGTAAATATTTGCTTTTTTTAATAGCAGCATTTCAGTCCATCTCAATAGTCAGTAAAGTATTGAAGTACATTGAATACATTTTATTAGTCAAGCAACATACAGACAATGAATTTGCCTTGGTGCTTTGCTCACGAGTAATAACACGATATCCAGTCGACAATTAAAAATAAAACATTATAATTGAAATATGTGTAGAATGAAATAAAATACCAGGGCAAAAGGAGGCTACAGACTTTTGGCAGTTGAGTAGGGCTACTGCTCGTGAAAAAAAAGCCGTTTTTATGTCTGGCTGTGGCAGCTTTGACAGTCCGGAGTCGCGTTCCAGAGGGAAGTGCTTCAAAGATTGTGTGACCAGGGTGAGAGGGGTCAGAGATGATCTTACCTTCTTGCTTCCTGGCACTTGCAGTGTACAGTTCGTCGGGGGTGTGGGGGGGAGGTTGCAGCCAACAACCTTCTCGGCTGATCGAACAATGCGTTGCAGCCTCCAGGTGTCGTGCTTGGTAGCTGAGCCAAACCAGACCATGATGGAGAAGGTGAGGACAGACTCTATGATGGCAGTATAAAACTGGACCATCATTGACTGGCAGATTGGGTTTTCTCAGCTACCGCAGGAAGTACATCCTCTGTTGGGCCTTTTTTGAGTGTGGAGTCGATGGTGGCCTCACATTTAAGGTCCCTGGAGATGATGGTTCCAAGGAACTTAAATAACTCCACAGATGTGACTGTGGAGTAATTTTTATTGATGGTTTTTTGTTGATCAAACGGCTTTTTGTTGATGGTTAGTATGGGGAGCTCTCCTAAAATCTACAATCAATTCCACTGTCTTAAGAGCATTGAGCTCCAAATTGTTGCAATGGCACCAGGATGCTAGCTGTGTGACTTCCTGCCTGTGGGCAGATTCCGCCGCATCCTGGATCAGTCCAATCAGGGTTGTGTTGTCCGCAAATTTCAGAAGCTTGATAGAAGAGTCTGGAGGTGCAGTTGTTGGTGTAGAGAGAATGAAGGAGAGGGGAGAGCCTTGCGGTGCTCCTATGCTGAGGGTCAGTGGGTCCAAGATGTGCTTTCCCAGCCTTACATGTTACTACCTGTCTGTCAGGAAGTTGGTGATCCATGAACAGAGGAGTTCAGGCACAGTCAACTGGGAGAGTTTGTAGTGTAGTAGATCTGGCACAATGGTGTTGAATGCAGAGCTAAAATCCACAAACAAAATTCTTGCATTGGTCCACTGGCGGTCTAGGTGCTAGAGGATGGGGGGGGGGGGGGGGGGGGGGGGGGCTGAGGGGGGCTGAGAGCAGAGAATCGGAGGAGAAAGTAGGGAAGTTAGAGAAATTAGGGAAGTCAATGTTCATACCGCTGGGGTGCAAACTACCCAAGCGAAATATGAGGTGGTGCTCCTCCAATTTACGGTGGTCCTCACTCTGGCCATGGAGGAGGCCCAGGACAGAAAGGTCAGATTCGGAATGGGAGGGGGAGTTGAAGTGCTGAGCCACCGGGAGATCAGGTTGGTTATTGCGAACTGAGCGGAGGTGTTCGGCGAAGCGATCGCCAAGCCTACGCTTGCTCACCGATGTAGAGCAGCTGAAATCTAGAGCAACGGATGCAATAGATGAGGTTGGAGGAGGTGCAGGTGAACCTCTGACGCAACTGGAAAGACTGCTTGGGTCATTGAATGGTCAAGGGGGGAAGTAAAGCAACAAGTGTAGCATTTCCTGCGGTTGCAAGGGAAAGTGCCCGGAGAGGGTGGTGTGGGTGGGAAGGGACGAATTGACCAGGGAGTTACTGAGGGAGCGGTCTCTGGAAAACAGACAAGGGAGGAGATGGGAAGATGTGGCAAGTGGTGGGATCATGTTGGAGGCAAAACTGTCTATCATAAATACCTATCATAAAGCCTCTTAAATGCCACTTTCGTATCTGCCTTCACTATCATCCCTGGAAGCATGTTCCAGGCATCCACCATTTCCATTTTGGCAGAGGAGGCAGGTACAATTACAACATTTAAAATGACATTTGGACAGGTATATGGGTAGAAAAGGTTCAAATGGACATGGGCCAAATGCAGGCTAATGGGATTACCCTAGATTAGCATTTTGGTCAGCATGAGCTGCATGGTAGAGTTTTATTTTTATTATTAATGTTTGACGTTTTATGTTTAATTCTTAATTGTTACTGTATGTCATGTTGTTACTTGCGAGCGGAGCACCAAGGCAAATTCCTTGTATGTGTACATACTTGGTCTATAAACTTATTCATTCATTCATTTCCATGCTGTATGCCGATATATAAGGTGCTCTTAGATTCTGAGATTTTCATCAATAAGGAAAATTTTGAGAGGTTCAACAGCTTTGGACTAAGTTTTCTGCAGATTATTTCTACAGATTAATGTAAGGAAGAATGGTGTTGTGTTTCAATGTGCTCAGCATGGCGATACAGTATTGGAAGCTCAATTTTTAACTCCAGTTGGTCAAGAAGGAGATGCCTCTTGGTGACTGATTAATTGTTAAAAACCTGTTTATAAACATGTGGAAAATAAGGTGATGACTATCCTTAACACTGTCAAATGGTCACATTTGTGCTCCACATGTATCACAAATCTCCTACAGCCTTGGGGCTCACTTTCCATGGCTGCCAGCAATATGTTTACTAATTTGGTTCCCGTTCAGTCTGAAATTGTTTATGCATCATTTGCTCCAAATATTATACCACAAATCATCTCCAGTCAATGTTGTGGCAAACAGTCCAAGAATGCGAATAAAATCAGGTCATGCATTCCTGGACATGCTTCACTGGTCAAATTTATGTTCAACATGGAATGTTTTCCATGCATTCTCTTTGCACATCTATCTATAACAAGAAATCAACAAGAATAACAAGATAACAAGAATCCAGCTGGATCCTCCGATTGCTAACTATTTTAACACACCTTCCATTCCGTTACCAACCTTTATATCATGGGCCTCCTTGCAGACAGGCTGTAGGCAAACTGGAGGATCAGCACCTCATATTTTTCTTGACTAAATTACAAACCAATGGTATGAACATTCAATTAGGGTCATAGAATAATAGTCATTCAGCGTGGAAACAAGCCCTTCATCCCAACTTGCCCATGCCAACCAACATTGTAAAAAAGTTACTGTTCACATTCCTATTAAATCTATCCACTCTCACCTTAAACCTATATCCTCTGGTTTTCAATTCCCCTATAATGGGCAAAATATTCTGTGTGTTTACTCAATCTATTCCTAATGATTTTGTACACCTCTATAACATCACTCCTCATCTTCCTGCATTCCAAGGAATAATGCCCTAGCCACAGAGGGCTGTGGGAGCCAAGTCAGTGGATATCTTTAAGAGAGAGATAGACAATTTTTTGATTAGAACGCGTGTCAAGGGTTATGGGGAGAAGACAGGAAAATGGGATTGGGAGGCAGAGATCAGCCATGATTGAATGGCGGAGTGGACTCTTCTCCTATAACTTGTGAACTTGTGAACCCTTGTTTAGACTGAAAGACAGCGAATGCCTGAACCATAACTAGTGAACTTGTGCTCAACCTCTCCCAGTAGCTCAGGCACTCGAGTCCTGGTAACATCCTGGTAAATCTCCTCTGCACTCTTTCCAGCTTAACAACATCTTTTCTACAACATGATGACCAAAAGTGAACACAATACTGTAAATCTGGCCTCACCAACGACTTAGATAACTGTAACATGACCTCCCTATGTCTATACAGTAGTAACATATCCCTCTCTAACCTCAGCATCATCCAAGCTCTTCCCCTTGGTACATCCTGATGTGAAATACACATTGAGGAACTCGCAAACTTGTTCTGGCCTTTCTTTGTTCCTTGAGTGGACTTACCCTTTCCATAATTACTCTCCTACTGTTAATATATGTATAAAATGACTTGGGGTTCCACTAAATCCTACATTCCACAGGCATTTCTGGACTATTTTAGCCTTCCTTATTGCTTATTTCAATATTAATTATTTCACATTGGTGTTGAGAAGTGATAAGTGTGAATAGAAAGAAGGCAGTAGATGTACATTTGAAGGAAGGAACTGCAGATGTTGGTTTATACCAAAGATAGACACAAAATGCTGGGGCAACTCAACAGGTCAGGCAACATCTCTGGAAAAAAGGAGCAGGTGACGTTTCACCGACTTAGCCCCCTTATATATCAACGGTAAGTGTGTGGAGAGGGTCCACACCTTCCGGTTTCTCGGCATCCTCATCTCCGCTGACATCTCCTGGACAGACAACATCACAGCGGTCATCAAGAAGGCTCAACAGCGACAGCACTTCCTGAGGGTCCTCAGAAAGCACAACCTGGACTCCAACCTGCTGCTGACCTTCTACTGCTCGTCCATTGAGAGCCTGTTGACATACTGCATTACAGCATGGTACGGCAGCTGCACCATGGCAGACAGGGAGAGGCTTCAGAGGGTAGTTAGGGCAGCACAGAAGATCATCGGCTGCCCTCTCCCCTCTCTGATGGACATTTACACCTCCTGCTGCCTCAGCAGGGCGAAGAACATTATCAAGGACAGCTCCCATCCTGCATTTGGCCTGTTCAACCTGCTGCCCTCAGGGAGGCGCTATAGGTGCATCAGCACAAGGACAAATAGACTCAAGAACAGGTTCTTTCCAAAATCCATTATCTCCCTGAACTCACACATGCACTGACTTCACAGCCTATAGGCCCTGTCTCACGGTGCGAGTTGACCCACGAGTGACCCAGAGTGACAGACTCGTGGTTGTGTACGATATTCCAAGTTGATGTTCAAGTGTTTGAGGCGAGTTCCCACGGGTATGGCAAGTTTGCCGTTTACTTGTACTTTCTGCGATGTTCCGAGTTCGTCTCCAGAGTTACCAAGTTCCCCTCCCGTTTGCTCTTGAGTTACCAAGTTCCTCTCCCGCTCAGGGCGTGTGTTGTTGCTGCAGTCCGGGGTTCGCATTTAAAGCACTCGGTTATCTTCAGCAGTTCAGGCGAGGACAGGTTTGGGGGGGGGGGGGGGGGGGGAGGGATGGTGGAATTGGGAGAAGGCAAAGACTATGGGTGGTGAGGAGTGAGAGGGGGGCTAGGAACGGCATCTGCGAAACGGGTAGTCAACCTTTAGGGTCCCAGCCCGAAACATCCCTATACATTTTATGATTTCCCTCCAAAGATGCAGTCTCCCGTGGCTTGTTTGCACAACTCTCTTCCCTCTCTCTCCCAACATTGGGGGGGGGGGGGGGAGAGACAAGATAGTTTAAACGGACCTTACCCCCACTTCATGCTTCTGTTGCGCATAATTCAGCAGTAAAACCTCTCTTCCCCTTACCCAACGACGCCCGATTCCTCGCACCCCCACAAGTTCACATCGACGAGGGAAGAATGAGTGGGGAGTCTGAAGAAGGGTCCCGACCCGAAACATCACCCATTCCTTCTCTCCAGAGGCGATGCCTGTCCCGCTGAGTTACTCCAGTATGTTTGTGTCTATCGTCAGTGTAAACCAGCATCTGCAGTTCCTTCCTACACACGGACAGTGAAGTGCCTCGGCCAAATTAGGAACATTAGGATTCTCTGATGTGAAGGTAGTCTGGTTTGCGTTTCTTACACTTTGATCATATCAAACTAAAGTATAGATAGACACAAAATGCTGGAGTAACTCGGCGGGACAGGCCGCATCTCTGGAGAGAAGGAATGGGTGGCGTTTTGGGTAAGTCTGAAGAAGGGTCTCGACTCCATTCCTTCTCTCCAGAGATGCTGCCTGGTCCGCTGAGTTACTCCAGCATTTTGTGTCTATTAAAGAGTTCCCACGGTAGACGCACAAATCACTAAACTTAACGCACGGGCCACTACGATATAACTCTGAGTTTAAATGTTTCAATTTTAAACTTGACCACGAAATTTGACTCGTGGAAAAAGTCAAACATATTTGACTTTTTTCACGAGTTCACAAGTTTCACAGGTACCTGCCGTTAGCGCCACGAGTGGACAAGTTGATCGCGCGAGTTCCGACGTTCCCGCTACGTTGGCTGTATGTGATCACCACGAGTGAAAACTCGGGGTCACTCGTGGGCCAACTCGCACCGTGAGACAGGGGTTTAACCCCCGGACTTTCATCTATCCACCTACTGTGATTTGTACTGTAACTGTAATTTCCAATATGTGCAATAACCCATACTGGATATAGGAATCCTATTTATTCATTCTATTTATCCATTGTCTTTTTATAGATATGTATATAGCGCCGCAGAAACTGTGCATCTCATTCCCCCCCCCTTTTGTTTTGCACTGAGTAGGAGCAGCTTTTAATGTCATTGTACATGTGTATAGTGACAATAAAAGGCATTCTGATTCTGATTCTGAAATATGAAGAAGGGTTCATCACCTGTTCTTTTCTCCAGAGATGCTGCCTGACCTGTTGAGTTGCTCCAGCACTTTGAGCCTATCTTAGATGTGATTAAGTTTTAAGTTGTGATGATATGTTGTGTGACACTGGTTAGCAGTGTGGGAATATTGCTTCTTCCTTGCAACTGGCAGTATCACAGCAGGTAACTCGACGGTGTCTGCCTGGTCTTTTGTGCACATTGCTTCTCTCCTGAGTGGTACGGTACACAAGACTCGTCGGTTCCCTGTCAATAAACCTGGGGGATGCAATTTCCCTCATGCAATTTATTGAGGAAACAGCCATCTCCATTAGCTGGGAGAGTACTATTGAGGTTGTGCATGTGTGCCTCCTAAGGCCTGGCCCTTGAGGTTGCAGCTGTATGGCTAAATGCCACCAGCTGTGAAGCGTTTGACTAAAGTCCTTCAGTAGCCAGCCATTTCTGAAACTGGCATTATGAGGGATTTTGACAACATTATTTGTGGCAAAATACCAGGGAATATCAACATTTCTTTGGATCCTTTTGTGGAATAATATTTTAACAATGGAAAGAACAGCAAAGAAAATTTAAAACTACTGAATCTAAAAATCCATGTACATAAGTTTGGGCGTGTTTAAATCCTAATGAGGTTTAATACTGAATAAGCACCATAAGAGGTGTAAACTTGACAGAGTGCAAGATCACCTTCCAGGTGAGCTCACATCAGTGCCATTTATCTGGCTGCAATCTTCGGGAATTAACAGCATTCTACTTTATGTAAATGTGTCCAAATATCATCTTTTTTCCTTTTTCTTTTTCTCCTAAAGGATTTCCTTTACTCCAGAGATGCTGCTTCATCCGCTGAGTTCCTCCAGCATTTTGTGTCTATGTCCAAAGACCATATCTTGCTGGTGCCAGCACACAGTCTAACAGCTGCATTGGGTGTCAGGGGTTATGGGGAGAGGTCAGAGAATGGGGTTAGGACTTAGATATAGATCATCCACGATTGAATGGTGCAATAGACTTGTTGGGCTGATGGCCTAATTCTGCTCCTATCACTTATGACCGTATGAGTATTAATTCTATGGACTTCCGTGATAGTCGATAGATAATCTGATGGCAGTGTGCTCAGAACTCTTAATGGAATGGAAAGTTGACATTGGACAGAAACGTGAATGTGAAAGCGGCTATTAAATACAAATGTATTAAACACTGCACTAGGAGATGATGTAACATCATTCCAAGTGTTATCCTTTCTCAGAGATCTGTTTGCTTCATAGTTGAAAATATATTCAGCCTAACTTTAAACAAAATGATAATGGCTATATTTTTTTGATATTTCCTCCTGATTAAATACTGTGCATTTCCATATATTTGACTTAAAAGACAAAAGTTACATGGTTTAGGTAAACCATGTCTGTCTAAAGTTTAGAAATGTAGATATCTTCTATAGTGAATCATGGCGTGAAACAATGTAGTAACAACCTGGGAATGTATACAAAAGGCACTCAGTCCTGTCTGTGCCAAATACCAAACACTTTATTTTATAACTGATATATATTCAAGTCTTTACAATATATACATATTGCACATGTTAGCTGGAATGTTTATGAATCTTAATGTACAGTGACTAATGACATTAGCTTGTATATTTTGGTACGAATGACACTCCACTATGTTAGACAATAGATAATTGCTAACAACCCTCTTTTCAGTTCAGAGAATGGAAACCATAACGAACATAGTTCTAGCCTAACTGTATTGTTTTAAGGTATTAAATTTCGAAAAGACAAGAAAATGTCATGCAAATCATAATTTAACTAGTCCACAGGATGACCCTAAACATTCTCATTATTGACAGTTGCTATGTTATAATGTGGCAAATGGTTTTAAATTGCAATAGCATTACATATGACAAAAAGAGATAGCCGGTACTCTGATGCAAGAAGAAAAATCCTGCAGCAAATTTAGGATACAGGAGCTTCGTCTTGAACAGTATCTGAGCATCTCAATGTTTAATACAAAATAATGTTCCAAATATTTGTAGAACAAGAAAGCATATGTGCAATTTTGGCAGCAAAAACAGTGAAATTATATTATTTTCTTAAACATTAAGCCTTTGTAACATAGTTATTTATATGAATGTACAGAATTACAGAAACAATGTTGACCAACATACAAAATGCACATTGAGTTCATGGAAGTATCCATCTGTATGCAAAAATAAATCTTTGTTCACAATGGAATATGTTATAAAGGTATTGAGATCTATTTGTTTCCCTGTTGTTTTCCAAGGCACTTTTCTTGGTTCTGGGGATATTTGAATTCATTGTTGTCACCTGTAAAACAAGATTGTTGTATTTTGTACTCTTAAGGAGTTTAAGAAAGTAACATGTTAGTTTTTAAATGAGCATGAAGCATTTGGCATGTTTAAGCAGGAAACATTAAAGCCCTTGATCAGGCTTTATGGCTTTAATTTATGTTAGCTCATGTGGGCAAGTTTTTCTTGATGCAATTTATATTTTGAAAATGGTATCTACAGTAATTCTGGTATCTTTCACCATTTAATCGATTATATGGTGAGTAATTCATTTTATTTTTCAGTAAAGCTTTATATCAGGGCACTTTCATAGAATAGATTGAAATAAGAGATTGACCAGCCATGTGGTCAGGCGTCTACTGTTGTTATAAACTCCACTTAGTGTTGAGCTTAGTTTGATTGATAGTTTTCCCCATGCACAACTAATTGGGCAGCTACTATTTCACACAGTAAGTTCTAGCACAAAGTGCATTATCAAGAATTGATAAGTTATTCCAGTCCATATATTGTAACTTAAAAAACAGGTTAATTAAATACACTATTCCTGCATTTCACTTCTAAATCACCATTCTGTTTGCTATCATTGAACTGCTTTTTTCATTGAACTAATGTAATTATAGCCAAAAAATTGGTCAAATACATTGTAGCCTCCCAGTTGAAGGAGATAGCACAGTAAGAATTATGTATAATAAATTAGACAATTCTATACATAATATTGTGTGATGCTAACCACGATCATTATAATTGGAATTAAATGAGTATTATATGTATCTTCTATCTTCCCATATAGCTTTGCCTTAAAACATTAATTTATCAATCATGGAATTTACTTCCATGCTATGTTGTACAAAGTGTTTGAGAGTCCTCAAGTCATTGTCCTCAAGACACTGAAACAAATACATCAGCTTCAATGTACATGGTGACCTTCAAGTATCCTTCTGTACTAGTCCCATTAAACAGCACAGTCTAGAGCCCTCTATGCTTTGGCAATTCATCGTGTGGAGGTACCTGCCTCCACCATCTTCTAAGGCAATAGATTCTAGTTTATAACCATTCTCTAATGAAAACAATCTACCTCGGATTCCCTTTTATTCCTCACGTTAACCATATGCCCTCTGACCGTAATTATCTTCTTTCACTAAGCACCTTATCTATTCCCCTCACCATTTTTATTACCTCCTCAGCTCCAAGGAAGGCAGATCCAGCCTATCTAGGTTTTCCTAACACTTTACATCTATACAACATCCTGGTAAATCTCGCCCACTCCACTGTGTACCTTAAGAACAATTACCATGCGTATTTCTACAGGTATGGAGCAGTCAGAACTCCTAAATTACATTCACATTAATTTTTTTGATTGTCTATAGTGAGTCTTACAAGAGATGGGGCCATCTTGGATTTGTCTGTAAAGACTTAAATTGAACAGATGGAAGTTTCTAACAAATACTGTGTGGCTGTCTTCAAAATGAGAGAATTGATGTTTACATTGTAGTTGAGGACAATGAGTGGATAGGAAATATATGAAAATTGAGCAGTATTAACCAAATTAAATGTATTCCAGGCTGTTGAGGGAAAAAATGGGAGAACGTTGAAGTGGGTTTGCCTACGATTTTTCAATCCACCCTGGCAAGCAGTGGTGACTGAGGATTGGAGAATTTTTAGCATTATAGGCCAAATAGTTTAACTGTCAGTGGCAGGTTATTAGAATCCATTCTCAAGGACACTGTGAATCATAATTTTAAAAGGCACAGATTTATCAGGGAGAATAATCAGGGGTTATGGGGAGAAGGCAAGAGAATGGGGTTAAGAGGGAAATATAGATCAGCCATGATTGTATGGCAGAGTAGACTTGATAGGCCGAGTGGCCTAATTCTGCTCCTATCATGAACTTATGAAGAATAAACATGGATTTGTCATGGAAAGGCATTGTCTGACTCAAGATGATCTTTTGTTTTGAGGAGGCTCTAGAAGAGTCTAAGAAAAGTTTGCATTTGATTTTAGCAAGGCCTTTGACGGAACCAGCTGGCCATCAAACCAAGAAAGTAAAATCCTATATGATCCAAGGAGAATGGCAAATTGGATCTAAGATTGGTTCAGTGACAAGATGCAAATACTCATAGTTGCTGGAAGGCTGGCTTTCTACACTGTACAAAGAGTTCATGGTCACAAGGCACTGAAACAAATGCTTTAGCTCACTATGCTTATGGTGACCATCAGGTACCCATCTATAATAATCCCATTTAACAGCACTTGGTTCACGGTCTTTAACGGTTTGGCAATTCATGGTGTGGAGGCTATTGTCAGGCTGTGTATAGTCCCTTGCAATTTGTAATATATACTTAAATGCCATGAGCATGATTAAGTTTGTAAATAATGCAAAGTTTGCCATTTGGACAACAGGAAGCATACTATAGACGGCAGGAATATATAAATAGTCTGGTAATGTGATCAGAAAGGCAGCATGTAGAGTCAATCCAGGGAAGTGCAAGGTTGTGCATTTGGACAGAATCATAAAATCACCATTTACAGCACCATGTCTATGTCATCCATACCGACGATGACATCAATCTACGCTAATCCCATTTGCCTGCTTTAGACATATCCTTTTGAATCAAAATACCTGTCTTAAGTAAATGCCTTTGAAACATTGTAAATATATCACCTCTGCTGGCAGTTCATTCCAATTAACCAGCACCCTCTGTGTGAAAAACTCTTCAGATCTTTAAATTTTACCCCTCTCAATATAAACCCGTGCCCTCTGGTTGTAAACTCACCTGCTCTGGAAAAAAAAAGCTAACCATCTATCCCACTACAGCTCTCGTAATTTCACAGCTCACCTACCTGTAGTTTTCAAGCTTATTCCTACTGCCCTATTTCAACAAGAGGATAACATTAGCTATCTTCCAGTCTTCCAGTACCTCACTTGTGGCTAATAAGGATGCAAAAATCTTTGTTTAAATCCCATCTTAAAAGGTGCAAAAATATTAATAAACGGGGAATATGATCTCCCTTGGAGTAATGTGTTTAATTTTGGTCATCTTGTTGGAGGATGGAGCTGGAAAGAGTGTAGATAAGGTTTAAGAGGATGTTACCAGGACTCGAGGATCCGAGCTATACGGAGAGGTTGGAGAGTCTAAGACCTTATCTTGGAGTGCAGGAGGTTCAGAGGTGTATAAAATCATGCAGGATATAGATAGCGTGAATGCACATGTATTTTACCCAGGGTAGCGGAATTAAGAACCAAAGCACAAATTAAGTTAAGAGGGGGCAAGAGAGGCATTTTTTCTCTCAGATAGTAGTGGATCTATGCCAGAGTTGAGGCAAATATTATTACAGCATTTAAAATACTCTTGGACAGGTATGTGGATAGGAAAGGTTTAGAGGCATATGGGCCAAACATGGGAAAATTGGACTTGCTTAGATGGAACACATTGGTCAGCATCCACAAGTTGGGCCAAAGGGCAGTATGACTCTCTCTATGATAGTAAATGGCATGAAAGAACGAATGGACATTGGACTATATGGCAACAGATCCGTAAAGGTATCAAGACAGATGAGGGTGGCACAGTGGTGCAAAGGATGGCACATTGGCACAACTGGGAGAGATGCTGCATCACAACACCAGGCGCCCGGGTTCAATCCTGACCTCAGGTGCTGTCTGTATGGAGTTTGTACATTTTCCCTATGAGTTCCTTCAGGTGCTCCAGTTTCCATCCACATCCATACAGGTTTGTAGGTTAAATGGCTTCTGTAAATTGCAGCCCTTGTGTGTTGGAAGTGGATGCAAAAGTGGGATAACATAGAAGTAGTGTGTGAACAGGTGATCGATGTTCAGTGTGGATTCAGTGGGCCAAAGGGCTTGTTTCCATGCTGTATCTTTAAACTTTAGATGGTTAAACATGAATGAAGAAGGGCCCTGACCCAAAACATAATCTGTCCATGCCCTTCCACAGCTAGTTAAAAAGTACATGGGATACTTTTGTTTCTTAGCATGAAATGTAAGAGGACATACTGTATACAACACTCATTAGACCACATCTTAAGTACTACAAAAGTCCAGGTCACTAATTGTAAGAAAGGCATGACTACACTGGAAAGGGTGCAGGGAAGATTTACCTGGATTTTGCCACCCCTCGAAAATTATAGTTATGAGGTAAGATTGTGTAGGCAGGGGTTACATTCAATGAAAATATGTCTAAGGGGATACAAAGTGAGGTGAGCAATAGAAAATTGTGAGCATCCCAAATAGAGTAAAGAAAGCCAACCTGTTTTCCTGAGCAGCTGGGGATAATTTATGTAACATGAATAGTAGAAAGATTAAAGGGCAGATAAGGAGTTATTTGAGTGGTTGCATCTGTTCTCGCAATCTGCAAGGATGGTGGAGGCAACAAACTTCGTCTAGTGCATTGTCATTGGATGGACCTGCACATCTATAGAGCAGGGAAAAGGCTGGGTCATCTTTTACATCTTCTACTCACACACAAATTGTGGGCAGCGTATTGCTGTTTTATTTATGTATTTTATATCTGATTCCTTATGTGTTTTCTGACGATTATGTTATCACCGCCTTACAGATCTTGAAGGTGCCAAAATGGAAGTCATGGATAATAATGTCACTTTGTGAACAGCGCTCAATTTTTTCCGCCCATGTGTGCTTTTTTTATAGCTCATAGGTTGGAGTACTCAATGGAATTGTCCCTCCCTCCAATCTGTGAGTAGAAAAGATGTTCAACATCCAGTCAATCGCCTTCTAAACGTTCAAGGCTAAAATTTTCCACATTCAAAGTGCGTGGGCTGAACTATAGAGTGTATAGCCTAATAACGCTGTATAAAGTGATGAGCGCGTCAGACGCTGCAATTGCTATCAATCTTTAATTGAGTGGTAGCCATGGTAATTAGTGCTGCCTTGCAAAGAGCAGAAACTCATTATGATGGCAAAGGCTGCACTTGGAGGCACAAGGAACTGCGGACGTAGGAACCTTGAATAAATCACATCGTGCAAGAGTAACAGTGGGTCTGGCAGCATCTGCGAGGGAATGGGCAGGTGAGGTTTTGGGTCGGGACACTTCCAAATAGATCGGGTAAACGCACACTCTTGAGGGAGGGGGAGGGGGGAGATAGGAAGAGAGAGGTTTAATAAAAACCTAAGGGGTAACATTTATGGAACGAGCTGCCGGAGGGCTTGTTGAAGCAGGCACTATCGCAACATGTGAGAAACGTTTATACAGGTGCATGGATAGAATAGGTTTAGGGGGATATGGGCCAAATACAAATGGGACTAGTGTAGAAAGGACATGTTGATCGGTGTGGATAAGTTGAGCCGAAAAACCTGTTTCCATGCTGTATGACTATATGACTTTTTTTGTGTGTTTCAGTAATTATTCAGTACAATGTCGGTGCAGTTGTAATTTAAATAGTGACTTCAACCGAAGCACAGTGACATACGTTCGGTTACTCACAAATGTTTGGATATCCGTTTAAAAAAATGAAAGTGCATTGATTGCGCCTCTGTGGTGGTTTGCCGTGAGTGAATGAACTGGAATGACTCGAGTAGAAACTGATGTCATGCGTCTGGAATGGTGCTAATTAAAGTACAACATTGAATAAGCCAATCGATACTGAGTGATCGGCCGTTAGCTGATGTAAGATTGTACTGACTGAATAAGTGGTCGTAATTCTCCCCTCCTCCTACCCACCCCCAAAGGTTAATCTCAGCCAGGCAACATGGTATATTTTCCCTTCCCCACCCTGCAAGTCTTGTCTTCATGCGAATAAACACTGACCAGTTGTCGAATTCAGCCTTTCACACACATCGGATTAGCCGCCAATCTTGTGAGTAGCCTGGCACATCGTTTATAATCTGCGGTAAGAAAGTATGGTCACCCATCAGCAAAGTAATAAACATATTTCCACAACGGTCGCACGTTCCATGCGCATCTCTTTTCGAAATTACCCGATAGGTGCGGTTCGACCGTTATGAACTCTGATAAGTTACCGAATCAGATTTGCTTCATTAAAATTTCTATCAAACTAAATCCAGGCAGATGGAGAAACGAAGAACTGTGGATGATTGTTTAATTTTGGTGAGCCACGTTCCTGTGCTGTACTTTTCGAGACTCCTAACTGGCCGTGCTGTTAACACGTTGACATTAACCTATGCTGCATCATTGACATTATTTTAAGGCGGTAGAGCTCCACACAGCTAATAGAGCCGCCGCCTCACAACTCCAGCGACCTGGGTTTAATCGCGACCCCCCGTGGTTGTCTGCGTCGAATTTTTAGTTCTCTCTGTGACCGCGTGGATTTCCCCCGGGTGCTCTGGGTCCCTCCCCAATCTCTGAGTAGTCCGGACTGGTAGGTTAATTGGCCTCTGTCAATTGAGCTCAGTGAGCGATAGTGTGGGATGACAAGACCGGTGGGTGCACCGTGGTACCAGAAACTAGTATATTGCAAGTCGTAATGCTGATGTAACAATATCACCACACTGGGAGCAATTTACAGTGGCAATTCACAGGGAGAACGTGCAGACTCCACAGTGATAAAACAGGAAGGACCCCGGGTCTCTGGAGCTGTGAGGTAACAGCTCTACCGTTACGTTGCTGCGTGTCATCCTTATTCCAGGAACTGCCTAGACAAGGACACCTAAGCTAATATGTGTCTTAATTGGAGCTACAATAACTCCCCAAACCACATATTTAACGTGGAACATAAAGTGTTGGAATAACTCAACGGGTCAGACTTTTCTTCTCGACCGTGGACAGAAATGTTCTTGATACTTGATGTGGTTCAGAATTAAAGATCTGGCAGTGTGGGTCCCATCACCCCAACTTGGGTACCTGGCGAAAGATGGTGAACCCGAGGCATTGTTTCAAACTTCCACCATTCTCGGTGTTTAACGCATATAGAAGGAACGGTAGCGAGAAATTAACACAATCACAATGTTGGACTTAATCAGTCCAAAACAATCGTTCAAGATAAAACGTAGTCCCAAATAAGCTGATAAGAAAGACGGGGCACTTACAGGCTGGTATGGTACAATCTCTGGTATTGTGGTACAACCGGTAGAAGTGTCTGTTGCATTTGGGGCTGAAGTAAAGAGGTCCTGAAACAACATCAATAATCGATTAAAACCAGCTGATAGTCAGCACGCTGAAGACCACGCAGCGAAAGTGAAAGGGTTCTTACCTGTTAAATGTTTTAGAAACTTGTCTTTCATCCTCCTTAGATCCCTGGGTACTATTTCTGTTGGAAAATGATACAGTATATATCATGTGCACATTCTTAATGGCCGCATCGGCTCGCAGTACCACGACAAATTTGTTTCGTAATCATGGAGGGAGGGGTAGATATTTTATAGATTTTGCGTGGGTGTCATTGCAGGTGTGAACTGAAATTATATGTTCTAGTTTGTCCCGAAAAAGGATAGATTCACAATACATCGACATTAACCATAGTCAATTCCAAGAATCGGACCTGTACCCATTACTCCTCAGGTGAGGGAAACAGAGAGAAAGCCGACACCTTCCTCTGTTCTGATAATAGGACGGTGATCGTGTTGGATTCTGAATGCTTTAGCTTAAGGAGATTCAGGACAGTGCCACAAATGAGGTGTGACTTATTTATGTGACAGATATTGGAAGCCAAAGAGTTGCGCAGCGCCAACCACGTCCATATCAACCATCTACGCCAATCCCATTTAGTGCACTATCTATGCCTTGTCCATTTAGATGCCTGCCTCAAGGTTGGTTGTCTCTGATTCCGCCACCCCTTGCAGGGAATTCGTGATATTAACCATCTCCGTGTAAAACAAAATCTTTTAAATCTCCTTTAACACTCCTTCCTCTCATCTTAAACCCATGTCGTCTTGTTTTTACATAACCTGTGGCTCATAATTTTATATATCTCTATCAGCTCATCCCTGAGTTTTCTTTGCTCTAGGGAACACAAGTCTAGCCTATCCAATCTCTCCCCTTAACTAAAGTTCCCCAAAGCAGACAAGATCGGTATACGGCAGCACTTCCGCCTAAACTGCTTCAATATGTTTTGGAAGAGTCACGCTCTGATTATGATTATGTGACACCTCTTGCTTCTTGGCCGATAAACAAATCTAAAAAGATTGCAATACAGTCGGGGAAAACAACATCCTCCCATTGCCTGATAAACGTAAAGCACGAGACTTGCAGATTCTGGAATCTTGAATTTAAAAAAAAAAACAACATGCTGGAGGAACTCCACAGCAGCTGTGGAATAGACTGATGGTGTTTCTGGGACAGACTTCAGTCCGAAAAGCAACAGCTCACGGGCTGTGGCGCCTCCCCGCTTCTAACAGACAACGGCGTGCTGATCTACTCGTCGTCAGGGAACCAGAAGACTCGCGTCCTCATGTCACCCTGACCAAGACAGAATTCATTCATAAAATGTGGAGATAGTCACAAAAAGCTGGAGTAACTCAGCGGGTCAGACAACATCTCTGGTGAAAAGGAATAGGTGACGTTTCGGGTCGCCTGAGTCTGAAGTCTTAAAGAAGGGACTGGTCCCGAAACGTCACCTATTTCTATTCTCCAGAGATGCTGCCTGACCCGCTAAGTTCTAAACTGTCGGACCGTCAAGCAAACATTGACCATTCGCATTCCCATGGGACCACAAGACTAATGCGCACCGAGATCAAAAACAACCCGACCCGATCTGTCAATTGAACACATTTGGAAAAAAAAATCTGTAATGTACATTTATTATCGCCCATCATGCACGGTTCTAATTTCATAGGACGAGTTAGACACACACACACACTCGGGAAACAACTGAGCTAATAAACGTGAAACACCTACCAACTTTCTCCTTCTGAGCGACATCATAATCAGGGAATTCCTGAGGATCAAAGGTGTAGTCAACGTCTTGTGGAAAATACATAACATCATTAGTTTCCTCCTGGTGGTGCTTTTGTAACTGGTTTATGATTTCCAATATCAAGTTAAAGAGAGTTTTTTCGTCCCGGAACTCTGCGAAATCTGTCTTCTCCGCAAAATCTGTCTTCTCTTGGCAATATCCAGCTCTGATTATCAAAAGCATAAATCCAAGGAATAGCGGCAGCCTCAGTCCGTTCATTTCTGTCGAAAGATTAAAGCCTCCCAATCTCGACTGGAAATACTGAAAGAGCAAATAAACCGACATGATGATCTTTAACAGCTTTCGTTAGATAACCGCAAGGTTATGCCACTCCACTCATAATGATGCATACTTTTCGTTTGCTGCAATCACTTTATTGGTTTTCCGGAAATGGAAATGAAAATTTCTATCGCTCAGGATACTGTGTAAAAAACACTTCAAAAGCTTAGTCTATTGTGCTCTAGTGAGCATTTTATTATTGAGTGTCTCCCACTAAACTTTTACAATGATACACTCATGTCGCTTTTCCGAGGGATAGCTCGCACATTCAGCCAAATAACATGAAGCGGATTCTGTTTGTGTCTAATTGTAGTCAAGATATCTATTACAATCAAGGTGTATATTTCAGGAAAATAAAAACTCATACCTTTAAGCACGGGCTGATAAAATGGATCCCGGTCCACCTCGCCGTGCAATTCGTGCGTTTTTCTCTCTCACCGTGCAGAAAAGGTGGACTGTTGTTCAAAATATATAATATTCTTCTCGGTGTGCACTTAATTCCATAAACCACACAATTTCAGCTGTGCCTCCAAGCGCAGGCCCTTATATAGTATATGATGCATGTGGTAGTTCAATATAATGCTATCGACTTGAAGTGGGTGGTAAACAATAAAACTCCACTTGGCAACCTTTGGTTCAGTAACTTTCGTTAGATCTTTCCCAGCCTTTTACTGACTATTTGCAGACGTAATCGGTCCCACCGGATTACCCCGGCGTATCTTTAATTGGAAACGTGTTAACGCTGTTTGAAAATTTCATCCTTCCCGATCAGACACTCCTAGAATTGCATTATTTTCGTCAGCCCGGATGATGATGCGACCGGCGCTAACTGACAAGGCTGCGTGGATACCAGGAACTTTTTTTTCTCTCTGTCCTTCTTCTACACTTAAGCACGAAAGCCCGTAACTGGTGATATATCCCTGCCCCCTTGCAGTTTATTTGATGGTCCCTAGGAAGCGATTTCTGATAAACATATTTATCACTCTGGCTAATTTCCGACGTGGCAAATTATTGGAAGCACTATTATAAGGATAGTAGTTAAAGACGACGGGAAGACTTTATATTTGCATATGTTGCGGTGCAATTCCTCCCCGCTCCACACAGCTTCTTAAAGGTACTGTAGGTGATCTTTGACAAAGCAGCAACCTCTGAAGGGAAACGGGGCGCAGCGGTCGGGTGGCGGGTGTGACTCCCTGAAATGTAATCCCCTTCCACCCATCTGTTTATTCCTAACGTATTTGCAACTCCCTTCGGGTTAAAACAAATACTAAAGTGAATCTAAATTAAAAAAAAACAGGAGCATTAATTGTGTGGATAACTTTATTCAAATCTGTAATTTTTTAAAAAATAAACCCTATTTAATATCCCCCCCCCCCCCTTGTGCTTTGAATGAAAATGCATCATACGCCGAACTAGTGACAAGACGCCGATTGCAACTGCATGTGTTCTGTGGCGGAAGGACTAACAGCAGCGCTATTCAGCGACAGAGGAGTCACTCTGATTTGATGTGTCCGCGAACCCAGAGGACTGATTTGCAGTAGGATTTGTTCGGTTTATGCTGAAAGTACGTGAGCTTTCGGCGAGAGAGATCAAAGACGTTCATCTTGTGTAATGCAAGCAGCAGTTGCACAAAAATAACGGAATTAACTGCTGCAGAAAGCCATCTTCGGAGGAATGTTTGTCTCAAATCATCCGAATTCAAACGTCCAGCCCTTTGCTGCATGTTTACCAAATTCGATAGTTTGTTTCAAAAACGGGTTTTGGAGTATGAGCTCGTACTACGTAAATGTTGGTGACTACCCTACTTCCTCCCACTAGATGCCACTCATTCGCTAAATTATGAGTACGTTATGAATCACACATATTGTTTTTACTGTTTGTTCTTAATAAACGTGATTCAATTTTCTGTTTATTAATGTTGGTGTAAAATAAAACTGGAAATGACTAACATGAACTTTGTATCAGCATCAACTGTTTAATCCGAACTGAATGCTTTACTTTTCAAATACAGGGTTACAACTTCTGGCCAAAAAGAGCAAGATTTTGTATCTATTAAGTAGCTGGAGTTTACCGGTTAAACTGAAGGATGACACCGTCTGAAAGGCACAGAAAATTGAATGAATACGTTTATTGGCCAAGGAATTTGCTTTGGTGCTCCGCTTGCAGGTAACAACACGATATACAGTAACATTTAAGAATGACACATACAACATAGAAACATGGAAAATAGGTGCAGGAGGAGACCATTCGGCCCTTCGATCCAGCACTGCCATTCATTATGATCATGGCTGATCGTCCCCTATCAATAACCCGTGCCTGCCTTCTCCCCATGTCCCTTGATTCCAATAGCCCCTAGAGCTCCATCTAACTCTCTCTTAAATCCATCCAGTGATTTGGCCTCCACTGTCCTCTGTGGCAGGGAATTCCACAAATTCACAACTCTCTGGGTGAAAAAGTTTTTTTTCACAGTCTTTAATGGCCTCCCCTTTATTCTAAGACTGTGGCCCCTGGTTCCGGACTCGCCCAACATTGGGAACATTTCTCCTGCATCTAGCTTGTCCAGTCCTTTTATAATTTGATATGTATCTATAAGATCCCCCCTCATCCTCCTAAACTCCAGTGAATACAAGCCTAGTCTTTTCAATCTTTCCTCATATAACAGTCCTGCCATCGCAGGGATCAATCTCATGAACCTACGCTGCAATGCCTCAATCACAAGAATGTCCTTCCTCATATTAGGAGACCAAAACTGTACACAATACTCCAGATGTGGTCTTACCAGAGCCCTATACAACTGCAGAAGAACCTCTTTACTCCTGTACTGAAATCCTCTTGTTATGAAGGCCAACATTCCGTTAGATTTCTTCACAGCCTGCTGTACCCGCACGCCAATTTTCAGTGACCGGTGTACAAGGACACCCAGGTCTTGCTGCACCTCCCCCTTACCTAACCTAACCCCATTGAGATAATAATCTGCCGCCTTGTTTTTGCCGCCAAAAACACCAGGGGCGCCGGGGAGATGTTCGTTTTTTCATCTTTTGTTATTTTTAACATCTGTTAAGAGTTTGTTTGAATGTACTGTTTTTTTTATGTGGAGGGAGGGGGGGGGGGATCGGGGGAAACTTTTTTTCAAGCTCTTACCTTTCCGGAGATGTGATCATTTTTCGGATCACATTCTCTGGGCTCTGCGACCTTCCATCGATGGAGCTGGAAGACGCCTCGGACTGTCGTGAGCCCCACCGCGGGGCGCAGACTTAACATCGGAGCTGATCCCTTGCCTGGGATCGCTCCCATCAAGGGCTCGCAGTCTTGGGAGAGGCTAGTCGGGAGTTCCAATGCCGCAGAAGGTTCAACCAGCCTCGACACGAGGTTCGATCGCCTGACGCGGGGGAGCTGACAAACCCCCAATGCAGGAGCTGAATGCCTCAACGCGGAGGGCCCGAACTCCGCCGGCTACAGGAGTCAAGACCGTCCCGTCAACGGCTCGAGGCCCCCGAATGAGGAAGAACAAAAGGAAGGACTTTAACTTTATTTCGCCTTCTATCACAGTGAGGAATGTGTAGGAGTCACTGTGGTGGATGTTCATGTTAAAATGTGTTTTTGAATCTGTTGCTTTTAATTGTATGACTGACCTGGTCAGTGAAATTCCTCCTATGTTGCAAAACATACTTGCAAATAAAATCTGATTCTGATTCTGATTCTGAAAGTGGATAACCTCACATTTATTTATATTATACTGCATCTATTATACTACATAAAAATAGGCATGTAGGTGCAGCAGGCTGTGAAAAAAGCGAATGGTATGGTGGCATTCATAGCAAAAGGATTTGAGTACAAGAGCAGGGAGGTTCTACTGCAGTTGTACAGGGTCTTAAGGGCCTGTCCTACAAGCATGCAACTCTATGCGATTAGCGCGACCTAACGTGGTCACTTGAGCCGTCCGGCGTCGCGGGGCCGGTCCCACTTCGATCGCCGGAGCCATGCGGAATTGTGCGGAGTTCGTCCCGACATCGCGCGGGGCTCCGAAAAACTGACTATGTTCAAAAATTCCGTGCGGCAACGGCTTGTCGGCTCGCAGACGCCTCGACGCATTACACACCACCCCGACATCGTGCCTCCGTGAACCTATCTGTAGGTGCCTCCGTGACCCTCTATGTGTGTGGCTCCGTGGCCCTCTGTGTGTGTGTGCCTCTGTGCCGCTCTCTGTGTGCCCCTCTCTGACCTGGCGAACTTACCATAGACTTCGCTCCAAGTTCGCCTCACTTTGCGCCGCGTTGCGCCACACACCCGACCTCCGCGCGGCCCGTGCTGGCGGTTTGGTCGCGCTTGCCGCATGCAAGCGCATGCTGGTGGGAACGGCCCTGTACAGGGGATCACCCGACCTCCGCGCGGCCCCCGCTTCTAGTTTGATCGCGTTCATCGCATAGAGTTGCATGCTTGTAGGACAGGCTCTTTAGTGAGGCCACACCTGGAGTATTGCGTGCAGTTTTGGTCTCCTAATCTGAAGAAAGACTTTCTTGCCATAGAGGGAATACAGAGAAGGTTCACCAGACTGATTCCTGGGATAGCATTTGTATGCCATATTTCTGTTTAAACATGTATACTTTTCAATGGCCTTCTCAACGTTTTCCATCACGTACAAAGATTTGCAAATGTGCAATCACTACTCATTTTCTATTACATTTGCTTAAAATCAATCAAATTAGTTCATGTTAGCTCATCTCATTCTTCCTGTCAAGTCTTAACACTTTACAGTTCCTTGGATTGAATTTAATTACTGTCCATTTTGTCACACGATTTATGGACTGAACGAATGGACAGTTTACTCCATCTGACTCCACCAGACTGATTCCTGGGATGGCAGGACTTCCATATTAAAAAAGACTGGATAGACTCGATTTGTACTCGCTGGAATTTAGAAGATTGAGGGGGGATCTTATAGAGACTTACAAAATTCTTAAGGCGTTGGACAGGCTAGATGCAGGAAGCTTGTTCCTGATGCTGGGGAACTCCAGAACAAGGGGGCACAGTTTAAGGATAAGGGGGAGGTCTTTTAGGACCAAAATTAGAAAATCATTTTTCACACAGAGAGTGGTGAATATGTGGAATTCTCTGCCATAGAAGGTAGCTGAGGCCAGTTCATTGGCTATATTTAAGAGGGAGTTAGATGTGGCCCTTGTAGCTAAAGGGATCAGGGGTATGGAGAGAAGGCAGGTACGGGATACTGAGTTGGATGATCAGCCATGATCATATTGAATGGCAGTGCAGGCTCGAAGGGCCGAATGGCCTACTCCTGCACCTATTTTCTCCAAGTGTACACTTATGGCTATCATGTTAAAATGATTTTTAAAAACTTTGGTGTGTACACTTGGAGCATTGTGCAATTTTTTGATATCTAAGGATGCCCTTAAGCTAGTGAGATTGCAGAAAATATCACAAGAATGTTGCAGGAAATGGGGGAATGAGTTATCGGGATAGAGAATGGAAGTATTTTGCCTGTTGTGAAATAAACTGAGGGGTGATCTTGTAGAGGTTATTATAATCATAGATATGGTAGATGATCACAGTATTTTTCTCATGGTAGGGGAGTCTAGAACTACAGGGCATAGATTTTAGGAGAAAGATTTAACGATTACCTGAAGGGCAACTTTTCCATGCAGACGGCGTTGGTATATGGAAAGAGTCCCCAGAGAAAGCAATAGAAGCCAGTACATACAATGTTTGAAATATATTTAGACAAGTACATGTACAAGTACAAGACTGGTATGTTAGCATTCATAGCGAAAGGATTTAAATATATGAGGCTCGAACGGCCGAATGTCCTACTCCTACACCTATTTACTATGTTTCTATGTTTCTATCTGCCACGCATCTGCCCACTCACTCAACCTGTCCAGGTCAACCTGCAACCTCCTAAAATCCTCTTCACAGTTCACTCTGCCACCCAACTTTGTTAAATCCGCAAACTTGCTAGTGTTGCTCCTAATTCCCTCTTCCAAATCATTAATCTGTAGAAACATATAAACATAGAAAATAGGTGCAGGAGTAGGCCATTCAGCCCTTCGAGCCTGCACCGCCATTCAATGTGATCATGGCTGATCATCCAACTCAGTATCCTGTACCTGCCTTCTCTCCATACCCCCTGATCCCTTTAGCCACAAGGGCTACATCTAACTCCCTCTGAAATATAGCCAATGAACTGGCCTCAACTACCTTCTGTGGCAGAGAATTCCAGAGACTCACTACTCTCTGTGTGAAAAATGTTTTCCTCATCTCGGTCCTAAAGGAATTCCCCCTTATCCCGTAGACTGTGACCCCTTGTTCTGGACCTCCCCAACATCGGAAACAATCTTCCCGCATCTAGCCTGTCCAACCCCTTAAGAATTTTGTAAGTTTCTATTAGATTCCCCCTCAGTCTTCTAAATTCTAGCGAGTACAAGCTGTGTCTATTGAGTCTATCCTCATATGAAAGTCCTGACATCCCAGGAATCAGTCTGGTGAACCTTCTCTGTTCTTTGTACTTGCCTTCTATGGCAAGAATGCTTCCCTCAGATTTGGAGACCAAAACTGTATGCAATACTCCAGGTGTGGTCTCACCAAAACCCTGAACAACTGCAGTAGAACATCCCTACTCCTATACTCAAATCCTTTCACTATGAATGCTAACATACCATTTGCTTTCTTCACTGCCTGCTGCACCTGCGTGCCTACTTTCAATGATTGGTGTACCATGACACCCAGGTCTCGTTGCATCTCCCCTTTTCCTAATCTGCCACCATTCAGATAATAGTGTACCCACCCGTTTTGGCCACCAAAGTGGATAACCTCCCATTTATCCACATTATACTGCATCTGCCATGCATTTGCCCACTTACTCAGCCTATCCATGTCACCTTGCAGCCTCCTAGCATCCTCCTCACACCTAACACTACCCCCCAGCTTAGTGTCATCCGCAAACTTGGAGATGTTGCATTCAATTCCCATGTCCAAATCATTAATATATATTGTAAATAGCTGGGGTCCCAGCACTGAGCCTTGCAGTACCCCACTAGTCACTGCCTGCCATTCTAAAAAGGTCCCGATTACTCCTACCCTTTGCCTCCTGTCTGCTAGCCAATTCTCTATCCACATCAATACTGAACCCAAAATACTGTGTGCTTTAAGTTTGTATACTAATCTCTTATGTGGGACCTTGTCGAAAGCCTTCTGAAAGTCTAGACATTACACATCCACTGGTTCTCCCTTATCCACTCTACTAATTACATCCTCGAAAAATTCTCTCAGATTTGTCAGACATGATTTACCTTTCGTAAATCCATGCTGACTTTGTCCAATGATTTCACCATTTTCCAAATGTGCTGCTATCCCATCTTTAATAACTGACTCTAGCAGTTTCCCCACTACCGATGTTAGACTAACTGGTCTGTAATTCCCATTTTCTTTCTCCCTCCTTTTTTAAAAAATGGGGTTACATTAGCTACCCTCCAATCCTCAGCAACTACTCCAGAATCTAAGGAGTTTTGAAAAATTATCACTAATGCATCCACTATTTCTGTGGCTACTTCCTTGAGTACTCTGGGATGCAGCCTATCTGGCCCTGGGGATTTATCGGCCTTTAATCCGTTCAATTTACCCAACACAACTTCCCGGCTAACCTGGATTTCACTCAGTTCCTCCATCTTATTTGTCCCCCTATATGGTAAACAGTTGCAGCCCCAACACCGAGCCTTGCGGCACACCACTCGCCACTGCCTGCCATTCTGAAAAGGACCCGTTCACTCGTACTCTTTGATTCCTGTCTGCCAACCAATTTTCTATCCATGTCACCACCCTACCCCCAATACCATGTGCTCTAATTTTAGTCTCCAGTCTCCCCTGCGGGACCTTATCAAAGGCATTCTGAAAGTCTAGATACACTACATCCACTGGCTCCCCTTCGTCCAGTTTACTTGTCTCATCCTCAAAAAATCTCAGATTAGTCAAGCATGATTTCCCTTTCATAAGTCCATGTTGACTTGGACTAATCCTTTTACTGCTATCTAAATGCCCCATTATTACCTCTTTAATAATTAACTCCAGCATCTTATGTCTGGTTGTGGCGGCTTTGACAGTCTGGAGTCGCCTTCCAGAGGGAGGTGCTTCAAAGAGTTCGTGGCCAGGGTGAGAAGGGTCAGAGATGATCTTACCCACTCTCTTCCTCGCTCTTGCAGTGTACAGTTCGTCAATGGGGGGAAGGTTGCAGCCAACAACCTTCTCAGCTGATCGTACAATTCGTTGCAGGCTCTGGATATCGTGCTTGGTGACCGACCCAAACCAGATCATGATGGAGAAGGTGAGGACAGACTACAATGGCAGTATAGAATTGGACCATCATTGCCTGTGGCAGATTGTGCTTCCTCAGCTGCCACAGGAAGTACATCCTCTGTTGGGCCTTTTTGAATGTGGAGTTGATGGTGGTCCCCCATTTCAGCCTTCTTCATATTCACAAGATGTTATAATATGTATATCTGATGACGGGTGATCATATAAATTTCAGCTGGGTTCAGTCCAGATTTCCTTACAGGCGCGACTCTAAGTTAAAGCAAACTATGATAAATGTCCCAATTCAACCAAATTCAGTCTCACCCTTCAATTTACTAATTCAAATTTCAATGTCCATCTTATCCTTTAATTCCACAGCATTGTAGCGCATAATACAATTCCATTCCAATTCCCATGGAATCCCCAGCTGTTCAAATTTAAACAATCAATTTCCTTTGCTGTTAGTTTTATCCCAAATCCCATCAAGACTGCCAAATCCAGGGACAATTTCTTTCACCTTGATAATAGAAGCCGCTTTACCATCAAGGATTAAACAATTCAAATCCATCTGGCAAATATGCATCGGCTCTGCTATTCGCAATACCTATTCAAGTTCTCCCTACAATTTACTAAATCTTCCCTTCAGTACCTCTTCTTAATTATGTATGCCTCCTCACTATGGTAACTCGTTACTATGTTGATTCTCTACTATGTTGGTTCTTTATTCTATTGACTCTTTACCATGTCGGCTTCGTTCTCTGTCTAGGGGTTCTCGATTTACTCTATTTAGGTATGTTACAAAACTTACCTTTAGCGGCGTTGCAGTTCTGCCACTCTCCGTGTGCGCGACTTTGGCACCTTTCAGAGGGGGGCGGGTTTAAAATGCCGATTTTCTCCAGACAGTTCAAGTCGATCCTTTTCAGGGGATTTCGTCGCTTAAAAGAAATCGCTCCGACATTTGTTTTATGAAGGTATTTTTAAACTACACTAGATCATTTATTAACTAGAGTAATTTAAAAATCATCTTCTAAAGCCGTGAGCGCCGACAATGGGAATGATTTACGTAGGGGAGAAAAGAAGGTACACAGTTTATTTTCACATAAAAACGTGGTTCTTAGGAAGTTTTTTATCAAATTTTCATGTTGCGAAATGGGGACAAAAAATATATACGAACCGGTAGTATTTTTCCTGCCGACTGTGGGTTAAATTCACCGCAAACCGCATGTTCCAATCCACCGCATTCCACTAAAACCCACTCGCAAGTTGATTTAAATGGCTATTAATTTACAGGAATTAAACACTAAATTCCTTAAATTTGACCTATAAATTCATGAAAATTAGATTGAAAAATCATGTTATATTGTGAATTATTGTGTGAATGTTATTTGGACACTTAGGCAATTAAAAAATGTTTATCTTTTCCTAAGAAATTCATAGATGTTTAGATCTCGTAATTGAATTTTGTAATTAGCTACAATTAGCTAACTAACTGATTATATGCTTTAATTTCAGGTCATCCAAGTAAGATTGTTTCATATTTGTTTCAGTCTGCTTCAATCTATAATAACTGAACATTTCATTGAGTTCTCTTAATATTTAAGAAAGTTATGGGCTTTTGACTGTCTTAGATCACAGCTTTTGAGTTAAATCAATGGAAAGTAAATGGGGAACAAGATGCTAATTTCCGAATATGAAAATGACCATAACGTTTTTAATACTGAAGATATGAAAGTGAATTAGGTGTCAAATTAATCTTATTTTTACGCTTTATCTAATGGGATAAATTGCAGACTTGATTTTTAAAATCTCAAAATTTTGTAACATTGCTACTGTATTGGCTTTGTTCTCTGTCTAGGGGTTCTTGCAGGTACAGATTCTTAACTACTGAATAATTCCTTAGTCCGGTCTCTTAAAGGGAAAACCTGCTGCTCGCAGTTCCTCTTTTGACCATTTCCAATTCCAACTCCAATTTCAATTTCAATTCCCATTCTAATTTTAATTCCAGTTTTAATCCCAATTCTAATTCCAACTCATATTCCCGAAGTGATTCCATGCTACAGATCTTCCCAAGTTCCATCCTTCTTGATGTCCTTTGAGCAATCCTTCCCATCTTTGTCTGCCTTTCTGGCAATGTGATAATAACAATGTCAGTTAATAATCAAACTCCAATTATTCCTAAACCAGATTCCACAAGTCTATTCCAAATCTCAAAAATTTCAACTCCCTCCAATTCATTACCATACAATTTCGAGACCAAATCCAACATTTATAAATGTATTTCTAATAACCATAATTTAGATGCTATTTAGGTATTTTACTCCAAACCACAGGGGAATGTTTGTTATTTGAAGTCAGTCCTTTAAAGTGGGGCTTGTCCTAATAGTCATTTTAGGTCGTCAATGTTGTTTCTTTCAAAGATGATTAAAGTCTCCTTCATTCTCCTTCCTTTTCTTTCTCCAATAGCTAGGTGATATTAAAGTTGGGCACTAGGGTATGTCTTCTTCTTCTTCTTTTTCTTTTCTGATTGTAGTTTCAGTTCCTAGGGAGTAAGGATACTGAGGAGCAATTTGCTCTGCCCGCTGGGCTTCCCAAATCTCTTAAAGGGGCAGGACAGTATTTGTTCCTCCTGCTGGTCACCTGTTTCTGGGGAGCTACATTACCTTTTGGTGTCTTCTTCCCGTTCTTACGGAGTCTGTGCATTTTTTTACCTCACTCCCCAAATAATGTCTCGTCGATATACTGTCCTACAGGCACAAACTCAGTAACACATTAATATAATATCTTCTTTCCCCACGCCCATACCTCCTGCACAATAAGTTTGTTTCTTCACTCCCTAGTGCCATTTCCATTCCTTAGTTGCCATCCCTTCTCATGCCAGCTACTACGTTTCCCTGTTGTGCTACTTCTTTTTAGTGAGGGTTTCTTGAGAATTGGATTTTATGTATCTCCTCCTACTTGGAAGGGGTGGTGTTCTTACCCGCTCTCTTCCTGGCCCTTGCAGTGTACAGTTCGTCAATGGGGGGAAGGTTGCAGCCATCAACCTTCTCAGCTGATCGTACAATTCGCTGCAGGCTCCGGAGGTGAGGATGCCTTTAATTTTAATAGATGGTATTGCTGTAAACTGGCAGGTTAGGGCAACCGAAATGGGTTGGATTGCCAAAATGTCCCTGCCCCCTGATCTCCCTGCCAGTGTCCTCGTCCTCTACATTCGGGGTCCCAAGAATCTCGGTACCCTCTTGGAATCCATCGGTTTCTGTAACCCCATGGCCTCCTTCTCTGCCCCCTTCCTTCTTGATAATATTCTCTCATAGATACAACCCACTCCAGTGGCCCAATCCCCCACAGTTGAAACACTGATCAGGCCGGATCGCTCTATAACCTCTCCAGCCAAACCGAGGAAAAGTCGGTTTTTTGAATGGGATGTCCATCTATGCCTTGAGATCTTCTTCCTCCTTATCCTTGTCTGTTCCTATTTCTCTTATTTGAACCTTTAATTTCCGGGCTGCCGTTAAACCAGGCTGCCGTAATGTCTGCCTGTCTGTGGTCTGGGGGACATCTATACCTAATGCGGGCATCTCCCTTCAAACACATTGTCTACGGGGAGTCCTTACTAAATACCCTTCCTTGGTAAATTGCTCTGACATAATAATATTATTAATGTCCCGATCAAACTATCCATATTCTCCCCCTATCTCACCCTCTGAAAGGCTATTTGTTCTATCCCGGTACTTCAAGAAAGATTCTTTCATCCTCTCGCTACTGGAGTCCCTAATTAATTTCGACTCCCATGTTGATAGTGTCTTCCTCCGGGCTCCAGACATTTCCAAGCCGCAGAGGAGTGTTCACCCGACGCGGAGTTGCAGATTCCCGGCAAAGAGGGCCTGAAAACATCGGACTGGCTGAGGAGGCCACAAATAGGCCCCGACCTCGGGTGGACTATGAGGAGGAGGAGGATTGGACTTTTTGGTGCCTTCCCTCACAGTAGATTCTGCTGTGGGGGGACGTTTCATGTTGAATCCTATAGTGTATTGTGTATTTTTTAATTTTATTTTAATATGGATGTATGGAAATCTAATTTCTTCTCTGTAAAGCACTTTGGCTTCAACGTGATTTGGTTTAATAAGTGTTATATAAATAAAAATTACTTACTTACTTACTCCTAGCTCCTTGATTTCCCCTACTGTCCTCCACCTGTGGGGCAATCATAGGAGATAGGGGATCTCTTCCCGATGTCTCTATTTCATATTTAAATTTAGGGGGAGGAGCCGAAAATAAAGCTGACTCCTCCCATGTGCCCTGCTCGCAAGCTGCACATGGTTTTTCCGAATTGGGAACACGAGAGTTCTGTGAGGAACACAGTGGCTCCAGCACACCCTGGCATTTAATAAATATATCTCCCCTCAAGATATGCAAACCCTGTTTCATTCTTATCGAATTTAACCAATTTGGTTTTCGTCTACACCTCCCCTTTAAGAGCTGTCTCAGTAGTCTCCTTTTCAAAAGATTACACTTTCTCATGCTCCTGCTGTTGGCTTACCAGTTCTCCCTGTCCCCACTCTGGAATGTCACTAGAAGGATCAGTTCTATCATGTTCTCCTATTCCGAATTTCCAAGCCGCCATTCTTAGGGTGCACAGCAAAACAATTTCTTTATTTTATTTTCTTTTAGTGAAGAACATTCTCCACATCCCAATTAACTAATTTTCTTCTTCACTTTTGCCATATTTTTTATCGATCGTCTTTATATAGTTTATTCCTGTTACAGATTTTAGTGTGTTTAATTTCCCCATTAATCCTCTTAGTCTATCTGCTTCATTTGGAAGCTCCCTGCAAATTATTCTTCTCCGGTTTTTAAATCTGTTTGATCGGTCCTTCTCAGCGACATTCCCCATTCTCGGAACAATGGGCAATACACAAAGTGCAAAATAAAGGTTCCAGACACGAACAACTTTTTCAATCACTCCTCCTCTCAGACTCCAAGGTCAATGGAATCTCTCCCACACAATGGTCAATGGTCTGTCCGATTTACACTTACTCTAGCAATCGCTTCCTTTCAACTGTTTCCCAGTCACTCCTATTCAATCAGTCCTATTCAATTATTCAAACCACTCGCTCCAATTCAGTCTCTCTCTCAACTCTCTTATTAGTTAAATCACAATCACTCCATTCAGTTCCAAACGTTTAAACAATGGATCGCAATCCAAGTCTACTCTCAATCGCAGTCTCTCATACAGCAATCTCTCTCTCACTCAATCCACTTTAAGTTTGCACAGACAGACAATTCCAAACCAAGCTAACAGAACTATAATTAAGAATGAAAATATTCGTCAGATTATCAATAAAACCAAGACACACTCCAATGTAAACTATAAGCATCCCGTAAACCCCACTTTAATTAATGGTTCTCGTGGTGCAATCAATCAGTGGGATGACACCTCCCCCGATGCAGCGGTCGAAGGAGTTCAACCCCTGATCGAACCACCCCGATTCAGATTCTTACAAAACAATTTTAAACAAATACTAATATTTAACTTAAACACACTCTTACTTCAAGTTTCTAATCCGCAAACACTCGCACAAGCAGCAACACAAATGATGGTCTGCGGACATAACACAATCTAAATCTTAACTTTTAATTGTAAATATACTCTCAGTTTATTTACATAATAGAATATTTACAAAATCTGGATCCTATGACAATATGAAAAGCTAGATTTTTACAATTTACAAAATTATTTAAAGCACTAGCACACAATTCACAAACACTCGATCTCGACGCCGCATCACGCTGTTATCACGCAGTGAACCTCTCCCTCTGATACCGAAGATTTTCCCCTTTCTAGTTCACTCTTTCCTGAGGGGTACTACTCTTTAAATGATTACTTTTCCTCCCGAATGTTACTATCTCTCTGCTAAGACTGGATTTCTATAGGGGGACCTCTATCCCTTCTCTCTAAGTTCGACAGAATTAGGGGTACCCTTCGCTATTCAGATTACCTTTCACCAAGTAAATCAGGTTCCTGACTCTCAGGTACTCTTCGCTATCAGGTACTAGTCAACAATAGATCAGAGGGCTACAATTCACTGTTGATCAGTCGCTATTCCGAATCAATCACGGACATGCACCAACTCCGAAGTTCTATATAAAGGAATTCGATTTCCACCTTACTGGCAGAACTTCAATATGAAAATCATTATTTAAAAATTTGGCCATGCAAATGTAGACTCGAACTCAAACTCCTAATTTTAGTGTGTATCTCTTCTATTATGCGGACTCTCGAATCAAACTAAAATTGCCCAGTTGAATTATTGAACGGACTGGGGTATTCCGGCCAATCTATACTCTGTCCATCCAAGCCTAGTACCTTTTTGAGGTTCTTCATCCATCACTTCAGGGAGAGACTCAGATACCTTCACACAGCCACTCCTCTTTGCTGGGCACCGACGATCCAGCGCCAAAGCACTTTGCGCTGTGAGTTATCGATGCCGATTTTCAGAGCGCACGTTTTCAAATCCCGCTCCCGGCAAAGATCCGATTGAAGGCGAGACCTGTATTTTGATACCCCACCAATTTGGATACCAAGTCTAACCCTGGGCCACCCCTCGCCCAATGAGGCATGTTTGGCTCTTGTTAAAGCAGCTGCAATCTGCCAACTACGACCAAAGGTTTGGGCCTCTAACCTGGGAAAGGGACTCTAACCAAACCCCAGCAGGGCGTCTAACCCCACCCTGGTTTTATGGGCCACTAACCCAAAGGCGGCTAACCACTCCCCCATGGTTGCTAGACTCTGTTCTAATGATCTCGATTAGACCCTTTCCTAAGCTCACGAATGATCAATCCGCTCCGACTAACGTAGTAATGAAAATCAATGCGAAAACTGAAAAATCCGCGATTGAAACAGCTCAACACCCTGGACTTGTGTTTGTGGGTCTTTTGTGATCCCGGACGAGCCTAAATTACGAAACTAAGACAAAACTACATTTTATTTTAACAAAAGCGCATTACAGTTCAACTACTGTACATACCCCCTGCGGGTTCGATCCTCATATCTGCCTGTTCAAGCCCTCTAGACCTTGCTCAGACAGAGACATTCCAGAAGTTCACACAGTCCCAAATGCTCACCCAGAAGATCGAAGCTGGACCTCGTGGTAGCGGACTTTTCTATGTCCCGGGACCTCGAGGGGCCGAACCACTTGGGGGTGGTCTCTTAATAACCCAATAACAGATAATGATTAACCTCACACATAACAGACATTCCCATAACCCAATAATACAACAGCTCAATACATTGTATTCAAAACGGACTTCGCAAGGAAGCCAACTTAGAACCATTTGCCCTGATTTGCCAGAAACCCAGACAATCCATACCTCATCCAATCAACACTCGGCAAAGTAGAACTCTGCAACATTATTTATAACTATTTACAAGGTGTATGTCTGGTTTGCAGCCATCCAATCCATTCTATGCATTTTGAACCTAATTGGCAAGGTCTGCAGATGGTCTTATTCTTTTCTTGCAAATTGTATCTAGGCTACAGACACACTGGCAACTCTTCACAGCTTGTTACAGCTCTGCAGAGAGTAATTCTTAATTGACCCAATCTCCCAGCAAATCTCCCATCTGAAGCTTTTGCCCCATTTTGAAGTCCTAGCCTCTCCAATTTAGCCAGGATTAACAGGTCCAGATTACTTAACTGCTTCTTTATGTTATGTACCAGAAAGCAGGAACATAGGAACATTTGCATCTCGGTCACCATCCATGAAAGATACCCAGGAAGATGATTATCATTTAAACAACAATGTGCAAATGTATTTATAATAGCTATGAAAGCAATAATATGGTTTTAATGAAGATTGACACAAAGTTCTGGAGTAACTCAGCCGGTCAGGCAGTATCTCTGGAGAAAAGGACAGGTGACATTTCAAGTAGGTACCCTGTTCAGACTCCTACACATATGATGTTAATGCTTTGGTTTGTGAAATTTGCACTAAATGCACATTTGGTTTCCTGGGAAAGTGTCAATTACTCAAATGGTACAGCCGACTCTGGTAAATCAACCATCAAATTTGGCCTGCTCAGGTGGCAGCATCATTGCAGTTAAACCAAAGAATAATTATAATGTTGTCCAGCTGTTTGCTATGCTTGACAGAGAGGAAGTGAAGTAGAATAAAAGAGAGGGCCTCCTGCATAATAAACAATAGAGATAGAAAAATAATGAGGCTCTCTGATGTTGTCACATATATATGGTAAAAACTCCAAAGTTCTGCCTCTGACCACTTTCCCTGTCTATCTCAATCCCTTTATATTATATTTTCCTTTTATAAACTCCTAAATTTATTCTAAGTTTAGAATTTCAATTGAACAGCTGAAAAATAGCGGAGTCAGGGGATATGGGGAGAAGGCAGGAATGGGGTACTGATTGGAGATGATCAACCATGATCACATTGAATGGCGGTGCTGGCTCGAAGGGCCAAATGGCCTACTCCTGCACCTATTGCCTATTGTCTATTGTCTGACGCTGTCCTTTAAGAACATTAATAAGTATGATGAACAGTAGTGGCCCTACCCTTCAATTACAAAGCAGTTGAACCAAATAATTTCAATTATGCTACAACAAATTTATCATCTTATGAACAGAGCAACTTTCATTTATATAGCACCTTTAGTGTTGAAAAACGTTGAAGAGGCTTTACAGAAGCAGTGTCAAACAATGCAATGAAGAATTTGGACCGGTGCTTGGCAAAGGAGGTAGGTTTTAGGAATCAAGTCAAGAGTCAAGGCTGTATAATTGTTATATTCACAGGGAAGGGGACAATTTTACTTCGGAGTCACGTG